>JAXQQM020086445.1:0-287729 GCA_034641835.2 Pinus albicaulis | reverse complement strand
GTGTTCTATTGAAGTTGTTGGATCCAGTGTGAAAATTGATGAAACATGGTCCAAGGTGGTGCTGAAGGTTGTAGCCTTCAGTCAGGGGGTTGTAGCTCCCTTCCAGGTGAGGCTGGTAAACGAGATCGGGGGGTCGTAGCTCCCTTCCAGGAGAGGCCGGTAAACGAGTCAGGGGGTTGGAGCTCCCTTCCAGGAGAGGCTGGTAAACGAGCGCAGGTGGGTGCCTGCGTGCTGGTCAAGTCTGCGCCAGCACATATGTTGTAATATGTTTTCTCTATAATAAAATATTGAAGGCTGAGCAACTGCAGCGGTGGTTTTCTCCCGACTTGGGTTTCCACCTAAAAATCCTGGTGTTCATGTGTGATGCTTTGTGTGATGGTTTATTCTGTTCTTACTGTACATGTTTACTGCTTATTGAATATCTGATGAATAAATGATGGAATGGTTTAAGTGAATATTTAATGACTTATCTAGATCTCTATGTATACGCGAGTTTCATAAAGGGGATCCGCGTATATACGCTAGTTTACTGAAGGAAAGTAGCGTATGGGTTTTAAGGAATGAAAAAGTAAAAATATTTGATTATGCAGTAAATACTGATTCACCCCCCCCCTCTCAGTATTTTTCCAACATTAGTGAGCGATGGGATAGGTCTATCGGATAGTAGCCTAGAGTTTGGTAAAACAGTAAGGCTTACTAGAGTTTAGTGGAGTCGCCAGGTGGATTATCAGTTTGTTTTGAGATGTACTTGTATGGTCCACCACTAATACTATCAAAAGCCAATCTAAGGGAGTGTTTTGGGGTTTTTTGAGTTTTATGTGCCTACAAGGTTTGAAAGAGTTTTCTATAACTGACTCATCATTTTGCTAAGATGGTGAAGGAGCTATTTTCTACTCTTCAGACAATATCTAAGTTTACTAAGCTTGATTGAGACTTCAGGAGTTACTAAGGTGTACTTAGATTATCACTAACTCGGAAGGTCCTACTATGAGTGTCAGTATGTTAGTGAGCAGTGGGATAAGTCAATCAGATAGTATTCTTAAAGGTCTCTAAAGATGAGGGAAACTAAGTTTTTTGTATCAAAAGAAGTCCCACCGTGATCGCCATTATGTTAGGGTCTCGTGATTTGGCCGATTGGCGAGCCAAATGACGATGTAACATCAAACCAAGCTTTGGAGCCCAAGGACCTAGCCTTCCTGGACTCAGAGAGGGCTCTCTCTATTTGTGTAAAAAATGTCGGTGTGTTTGCTTATGGTGTTCTGATATTAGGCTAGTTATGAAGTGAGTTGTTGATTTTTTGGGGTTTTTAAGTTTGTGAGGGATAAAACTGATCAAAGACATAAACTGGGTAACAAGATGTAGATAAATTGGGCTATGGGGTCAAACAGGTCAAGGAAGCTATGAGATGATGATGTAAGGTTGCTGTAGGGCCGATTTGATTCACGGTAGAAGGGATCTTTGGGAAAAATGGATTAAATGGACAACAAGTTTGTGAAAGACAAGGGATTTCAAGTGTAACTAGTTTATAGCAGACATAAACATGTTATAGCAAGCCATTAATCATTCTAAATGTAACTATGAGCTAATTAAAACATTGAAATCAAACATTCCAGCCATACATAGAGGTATAAGACCCTCTAACTTCGGGAAATGGCTATCAGACTTTGGGGAAAACAAATAAGACAAACTAACAACTCATAAACTACGCCGGAACACCTAAACATAGTCTCTAAGTCATTGGGCACTTTGACAAACAAGCTTTCATAGTTTTAGGCAAAGGGCTAGATCGGGACTAGGCCTCCTTGGTTCAACAAGATGATCAAAAAATCAGTCAAAGAGAAAGTTTTATGGACAAAACTATGGACAGCTTATAGGTAGGCAGGGCACACCGTACATCCTACTCAACATGCATAGAACTTGTAAATAAAACTAGCAAACATTATCCTTAGGTTACTAAAGAGCAGTTAAGAATTCTTTAGCATAACAAAGGAAGAAGAAAACATCAAGCTATGAAGATTCAGGAATTTGAGGTGCCTCCATGGGCATATCTCAAAACTAATCTCTACTGATCTATAGCAGCAAGAAGCATGTATTATGGATGAAAACTAGAAGACAACAATAAAGCAAGGAAAACTATACCATTCTACCATGTCATGGAATCCATCAACAATCCTTCATCATTCCTCAAAAGCATCCAAGAGGCAGTCCAAAAATCATAACACAAGTGTATTCTTCAAAGCTCATATGACCAATGTATTAATTTTTCTCTCAAGTTCAGCCTCTGATTTACAATGAAACCCATGGAATAAATAGGCTTGAGGGAGGAAAACCTCATGGAGCAACTAGCTATCCCATTGGCCAAGTCAAAATATCTAAACTTGTCCTTGAGGCTTTGCAAAGCCCAAGGCAAAAAATATCCCATAAAATATCTAAAAACCTGCTAAAAACGGAAATTATATTGACTTTACATCATTTCCCAAGTATAAAAATAGCTTAACGCACATTTGGGAAAAGCAGATTTTTGAGGTTCAAAAATTACAAAAATACTTCATATTTATGCCTGAAAAAGGTCCCCTGACTTGCTGGAAGCAATAGGCAGCCTTCTCGATGTCGAAATGAGGCTAATGATGGCTCGTTGGAAAGCTCTCTGTGTCTACTTTCCGGCGCAACTGAAACCATCTCAATCTGAGGCCTGGAAGTCATCCAAAACTGTACCTGTGTGTAAAAAACCAGGAAATAGCAGACTGCTGATATGGCGGGCAGAATGTGCAAAAAGAGGGCATTTTTCGCCAATTTGAGGGGGCGAATGATCTCCGAATGCTCTGAAAATCGCTGGGGACCTGCTCATAGAATTATGGCATCCATCGGTATCATCCTCCTCCCTTGACAACTCCTCAAACTGAAATGGCGAAATTATGAGTTTTCGACCAAAAACCCAAAAAATGCCAAAAAACAAAAAGTTGTCGAAATAGGCCCAAACTTGGCACATATGACCCTCAGGGGTCCATAGCAACATGCTCCGAAGCTGAGGCCAAAATATCAAGAGTTGATATGCTTTTCTCCTCTTTTCGGGCCGGGCGCTTCTTGAAACTGTTGTTTATCACTACTGAGTTACTGCTGTTCAGCACTCTTCCCCTCTTTTTCCTGCTGCTGCTCATATTTATCACTGTCATGCTGCTCATCTTGGACCTAAACTGTGTCCCTTCACTGTTTTGATAGAGAAACAATGTAATTTGGATGATTGCAACAAGTTTCCTTACAATACAAAAACCCTTTCTCTTCTAAATAGTGGCCTTCCACTTTGAAAATAACTCAGTCAACAACTTCTCAGTAGGAAATAATACAGTGAAAAAGAAGGGCAGACTGTATGAGGTAGGATGTATACAATGTCAAAGTTTCCCTGCTTGGTGATATTTGGAAGTTAATCAACACATCTTTGTATCTTGGATCAATATTGTATTTTCCAATTATCCCAAACCTGCCTTGTCTAAGTGCGCCACCATCCAACCAACTTGCATATGTGAAAACAACCCTTAATGCATTTAAACAGTCACTGGCATAATCCTGAGCCAAGATGACAGATCTTTAAAAGACTACAAAGTTTTTAGGCAGAAGCTATGTGAGATTTCTTTTTCAAAACAATCAAGGGTTTCTTATGAATGTAACCCTCAGGCTTTGTAGGAAAAATCCTTTGCTTCCACTTTGAACATCCACTTATCAAACCAGCTTGAAGACCAAAAGTCAGTCAGGCAACTGCATAGTAAAAACTGTCTTTTTATGAGAAGCAGGATCAACTTTACCCTGTGACTTTCAACCTATAAACTGTTGTTTGATCAAGAACCCTTTTCTGATTATACTTCACTGCCTTCTATAGGTATGTCACTTCATCCAACAGAATTATATACATGCAAAGAAAACCTTTAGTGTGGGCATACATTCAATCTTACTGTTATGGAACAATGGTGACAGCATTGAAACAAGCTCTATAGTTTTAATAAGGGTTGTAGCAGCTTATTTCTTCCCTAACATCCAAACTCCTGTTTAGTATGTAAACCCTGTTCTTTGTAGAAAAACCTCTGCCTTATCTGAATATCAACTTGTCAAAATAAGCATGAAGAACAAAACAGTTAAGTGGAAGAACTCGGAATAAACACTGCCTTTCAGTGGTCTATAGGGTTAATTTATGCCCCCTTTATGCTTTGAAGGTATATGATCCCTGGTCTGTTGATTAATGAAAGTGAACTCACATAGCTCCAACTTCAGCACAGATTCTTTACTGTAGGTGCCCCTTTACCAGCAGATCTTACAACATGAAAACAGTCAACAGGAGTATATCCATTTCAACCCAAATCTACTGCCTTGGTAAGGAAATAATGTTTTTCGAATGTTTGTGCCCAATCTCCTTCTCAATACATGACCTCTGGTTCTCAAAATGAGGCTTTCCCAGCCATTTATGCCTCTTAACAAGTATGTTTCAAACATTAATAGAATCTAGAAAAAATACACAGTTTTTAACAGATTACTGTGATGGTACAAGGTGCCATGGCCCTGGGTGTTTTGAGAACAGCAAAATAGTTTTGTAGTGAGCAAACATTTCTTTAAATCAAGACACTGATCCTTTTTATGGTACTTTCCTAATGAAATCAAAAATCTGCTGATAGTCCCCCATAATTATTTCGAAAGATTCCAGGGCTTGTTGTTTCTGAGGTAGGTCAAGAGGGCTCATAGTGTTTTTCATGTAATAATCAGGTCTGTAGTCCTTAACCAACAAACTATTCTTTAACAAGACCCTTCTTTCTCATTACACTTCACTGTTCTTTAATGGTAGTCACCCCATCAAACAATATTCCTTTTATTAATGTTAGTGCTGGAAAAACAGAACTACTACAGCCTGGAGTTTTAAACAAAGGCACTTTTCCTTAGAACAACTCGGAATTGTGATTTCAAACCATGACTTTCAACTCCTTTCCACCACTTAACAACTTTGAAAATATCAAGGGAGGCGTATAGAGTACCTTTGAAACACGATGGCAGGATTTTCCCGAGAGTTTGAGCAGCTATGGAAAGATTTTTTTAAGGTTTTTGAGTGAATTTTGACCATTTCTACAGGAGTGCCACGGGCTGCTACAGGCGCGTCGCGCAGCAGTGCATTCCTTTGTAAATTTTGTGCACAGGCGCGTCGCGCACCTTTCCAGGAGTGTCGCGCAAGTTTGCAGTCCATTTTGAAGGTCTTCCCAGTGTCAGAATTGGGCGCGAGATGGCTTGTTGGAAAGCTGTGGAAGTCTAATTTCCAGAAAAACTTGAATTTTTTCATTTGGTGTCCATTTGATCCTTCAAAAATTGATTTTTCCAACACTGGTCAAAACTGGTGAATCCTGGTGCAGAAATGCATCGAGCTGTTTGTAGGCCATTTTTGAATGCCTTCCCGGTGTCAGAATTGGGCATGAGATGGCTCGTTGGAAAGATGTGGAGGTATAATTTCCAGAAAAACTTGAATTTTTTCATTTGGTGTCCATTTGATCCTTCAAAATCTGACTGCCCCATCACTGGTCAAAATGATGAATCCTGGTGCAGAAATTCTCCCGTGACATCTGAATTTTTCACGTTTCTCACAAACCATGATACCTGTGTAGAAACTGAAGGAGGTTTTTATTTTTGAACCTATGAGGAACAAAAACCTCTCTCAATTTTGTAAATTTCATCTCTGTTTGATCAGAAAATTATTTTGAAACAAACTTCCCGGGCGCTCCTTAACCCTAATTTTGCTGTGGATGCCAAGTTTGCTGACCCTATTTGGACTTTGATCATGGCACTCTGATTTGAGAAAGGCACCTATTTTTCAAAATAATTCCCTTCCTGTAGGTGTATTATCTATGATATCTCTATCTTTTGGAATAATGAAAAACTGTGTTTGTTTCAAATCATCTAAACAATGACAGTCTATTAAAACAAACTCCTTTGCCTATTCATAAACTTGTATGTCTTTTTGGGAACAAAACCTGAAATGCCTCCCATCATTTGTGATGTATATCTGAAAGGGGAAATTTTATGAACCAAGAAGAACAGGTCTCTTGGAAACAGTTATCATTTTGCTTTGACCAGTGCATTGACCTTTTTGTAATAGAACCATTCCATAGCTCAACTCTGTCCATTGTTTTACCTTCTTGGTGATTTATAGGCTTCTCTTTGGATTGTAAGTGCCATTTTTTGGTTGCATCCATTCAAAATATATTTCTCTGTTTACTTAAGAGGAGTTCCCTTTAAACTTCTTGGCATGTGACAGTGAGGTGACTGTGTGGCTTCTTCCCCTAAGGAAACTGCCCTTTTTGTATCAATGGCCTGCATAGTCAATATTGTCTCCTGTCCACTATAGGTATAATTTGACAGACATTTCCATAGGAAAACCAATACTTTTGAATCAGAAACACTATCTTTTACCTGTGTACAGACTTTTTCTTTCTTTGTATCCTTCCACTGCACTTTAGACCAATCAGTTTTCAACAACATGCAATGCTTTGGCCATCTGCTCATAAATGGAGGAGGCCTTTCACTGAGCAAAGTATCTGAAGATATATTTGATAATGCTGCATGACAAGGATTTGTTTGGATTATGATGGTAAGCAACCAACTTAAAAAAACATCAATACTGGCACCTCTGCTAGCAAACACCACTATGCTTCAGAACAACCCTAGTCAAATTGTCACTGTCTCACTGTACTGCTCTGAGGGAAACTGAGATGTCATCATTTGCTTTAGTCAACTTATGACAAATTTTTTGAAAGATAATCTCTGTGACTATGGAGGTCAGCACCCTTTGAACAACAAACAACTTTTCTTCTGCCTGTGTGATGACATGATCTGTCAGCATCTCTTCAATTTGGTCTTGTGGACAAGCAGGCTGCTTATGATTGGAATTGTTTTTACTAATGATATGCCTCTCTAAAGTTTAACAATTCAAATGATTTGAAAACTTCTCATGACCTCCTTTACAAAACCAAACTCTGTTTTCCTTTGAATTTTCATACTTCAGACTCTATCCCTGTTATGATCATCACTCACATTCGGAAAACTTGGAGTTATTGATTCACTGTTCAGTAAAAGGCAAACATGGGCTTTTGCAATATTTAAAGTCAATACTGGCCAGCGCCCTCTGCTTGTAGATGAAGTAGGCGCCCTAACCCTCTGCTCGTAAATGAAGGAGGTTCTGGGCCATGACAAATTACCAGTTTGCTGTGACAGTGGTGTCTTTCTCTTACTGTGATTTTCATGCTGGAAATAGGCTGCAAGACCTTGGTGAGTGACTCTCTATTTTGCAGATATATCTCAGGCTGATGCTACATTTAGAAGAAGCTGTTCTTCTAACTGTAGATTCAAGAATTTTCTCCTGAGACAAAGTTATATTTCATGTTCTTTGCAGAATCCATAAAACACTGTGAAACACCTAATAATCAGCTCGAGACTGTGGTTTATGCAGTGTTGAGACCTAGGGGGTGTGAGTGGCGCGACTTAGAGCTGTTTGTCAATTTCATTTGCAGAGTGGGAGGTCATTCATGGTTGGTTTGTAGAATATGGAGGCTTTTTGGCTTTTTGATGATTACCAAGGGTGAGATGCCTTAAAGCGCCACTTCCTAACATAGGGGAGACTTTTGCAACAGACTTGGACTTTTCCTTTTGGAGCTGATGGACAGACCAGGGGGGCTGAAACTAGAAAAAATAGTGATAATGGATTTTGACTTTGACATGGGCGGACTGATAAGTAAAAGGGCGAAAAAAGTTTTATGAGGGTTTTCTAGATGACAGATTGACATATGGAATTCAGCTTCTAGAAAACTCAGTTATGGATATAGTCATCACTAACATGTAAAAATACTGATGGCTAACACTTGCAATGGTTTTGCAGTATGTTTTCTGCTTCTTGCTCGGCCTCCCTAGAGTTGCAGATGAAAGGACCTAATTGACTTTTGATCCTCAATTGGGCTTTCTTCTTCACACTACAAAAATGGATCATATCTGAATTATTCATTTGCCTGAAATATTCCAAGGCAAAAATTGTCATGGGCACATATCTTGGCAACTTGAATGGATGTAATTCACATCCATAGATTCTGATGACTGAATGGTTTTGATATAGATACCAATCTCCAACTTTATAAGTCCTTGAAAGTTGCAACATCTTCTTGATTTCATTACTGAGCCTTGGAGGAGGGATTCCTGTCAACAAGGTAGTTGCAGGATATACAAAAAGATCTATGAACTCAGTATAAGAATATGGAGACTTATAGGAAGAATGAATTATGGGAGACCAAAATATGACTGACCTGGGGTTTCCCTTGGCATCAAGCTTTTTAACAGGGAAAGGGAATTTTTCTGATTGATAGAAGATAATGAGATGATAAATAACTGAGGAATATTTGAAAACTTTCTCATCATCTAGCCTCATGAACTGATCATGGATCTTATTGGCTATGAAGGAGGCAAAGTCATATTTAACTTCAGGAGGTTTCCCAGGAGTAAAAATAGACAGCAACACCAGGGTTATCTCATCAACATATTCACTGGTATTGAAACCCAAGACAAAAGAAATCATATTTAGGATGAGCCTTCCCAACTTAGTGAAATAATAAAAACTATAGGGAGGAAGTCCCTTAGGTTGATGTTCAGGCAACATGAAATTCTGGCAAATGGACTTCAATTTTTCTGGGGTCAATTGATTAGACTTTTCAATCAGTGCTTCTATAGACAAAGGTGCTAGTTCTTGACCTGGTTCAAAATGTAACATTGCATTGATAGCCTGGGGAGTAATGTGGAAAAGAACACTCTGATCAGGGGATATTACAGCTCTCTGAGTGGGATCATAGTTAGAATGGCAATAGTGGATGATTTCTGGGAAAGAAATGACTGAGGGGATGAGATATCTGGGGAGATTGGATTCCCACAACCCAATGAGATCTTGCCCCTTCGAGTACTCGTCTCTGCAGCGACAATAACTCAGAAGAGGACTTTCATCAAAATGCAAGTCTTTAATCTGGAAATCTTTATCTACTAAAGGTAAATATTCTAACTCTCGGTGAGGGGCATTCAGTGGAGTTACATTCAAAGTTGTCGGGGCTTCCATTTTGGTTCTTGTGGATTCAAGACGGAAGTTTCTGGTTTTTCTTCACAAGCCGGGCGTGATTTCAATGTTAATGGGGAAATTGGCACAATTGCAAGTTCAGGGGAACAATTCTCAGTCTTAAATCTCAGAGAATGATCTCAGTGATGAAATTTAATCACTAATCCAGTGGAAAACAAGGAAAACAGATTTTCTTTTGCAGTTTCGAAGCGCTATAGGATAAATACCTGTTCTTGGAGGAAAGCTAGCTTTTAACAGGTAACAGGCGGTAGCAGGAGGATGCTTGAACACAGGTCTGGCGGAATTCTAGAGCGAAATCGAATGGAACAGTGGATTTTAGTGAAAATTTGAATTCTTTAGCGGAAAGCACAGTCGCGTTCAAATGACGAAAATGACATAAAAACGCGAAAATTCGTTTTATTTCCAAAGGCAAAAGAGGGGTTTTAGTTTTTCGAGGAGTGACGTCACTTTGGTACGGGCTGACATGGGGCAGGAGGGCCGGGCGGTAAGCGGTTAGTCCCTGCACCGCTTATGGACAAAGGTGGTATTAGATGAGCGGGCAGCGATTCCATTCGAGTATCGACACGTGGACGGGTGACTAGTCAAATACCACCAATCCCCCGCACGTTAAAACTCTGACAAAGGATGGGTAGCGGAATTCCCGAGGAGCGTTGATCTTTGGAAGAGCGATCGGACGGTTGCAATGACGGGGAGATCGTGGGAAGTTAAATGGTGCGGGCCCAATATATTTATCATTAACTAATCACCCCGGGCGGGAGTTGATTGGTGGAGGTAAGGTTATTAATTAGTTCTGATAACTAATTAATCCCGTAATTATAATGGAAAAAGGAGTCGTGGCGGGGTTTTGTTGGGCGCGGGTATTAAAGTTAAAGTGTCGGGTGGGATGCCAGGTGGATGAGCCACGTTGGCATGGGATTTTTCCAAAGTTTGGTTTAAAAAGTAAAACTTCGGGTTTGATCCTTTTTGTATTAAACATATAGAATTACATGTTTAAACGTTATTTCGATATTTCTATTTATATGGTAGTAAATAAACATTATTTAATTACCATAGGGGCGGGACTATGCTATAAGGATATATTTAACCAAAGGGCTTGTATAGCGGGTTTTTAATGAATATTTGGGAAGTAATTACTTTGGTTAAAACATAATAGAGGGGTTTTTGGGATATTAATTTAAAAGGAATTATATACTTAGGATAAGGCATTTTCACTAGGGATTTAGTAACTAGAGTTAAACATTAATATGACCAAGGGACAAGGGAACTCAAAACACTTTGCTCATCTAAGAAAGTGATAATTTCTGAAGTAAATTGCAATATCTCATCTTCAACACTTAAACTTAGAATAGTAAGTTATTTTGAGGGATTTTTATGGAATTTTTGTATAATTTTCCTAAGCAAAACGAGATTTTTCTTAGGGAAAGGTTAAAGATGAATGATTATAATGATGAATTATCTCAAGTACTTAGGTCTTTTTTAATCATTAGGCCGAGGGTCCGATCCCTCCAAAAGTCAAGGAAATGCCTTGAGCCATTTTGATCTCCAAATACCTTAGTACTTTTGGGGGAAATTAGTAAAACTTTTAAGAGGAAAGTGATGAGGGAAGTTAATGATTTTGACTTTGCTTGCTGTGATTTTCCAGTGTATTTCCTGCTTCAGTATTGGTGATGAAAGTAAAGGATCAAAAACATTTAGCAGCATCATTCATCAGATAAAACTTTGCAACATCATCTACCTACCCTATCTACTACTATCATTTTCTCTTCTTTATTAGGGTGCATTTAGATTTGCAAACCCTTATCAATCTTCTTTTCTTTTACAAGGCAAATCTATCTAGTTCTACCCTTATTACATCCAAGGGCTCAGATTAAACTGTTGAGCACCTTTTATTAACTCTACCTATCTACTTATCTGCCAAGATTAAACTGTTTGGTCAGATATTTATTCTCTATTCTATAACATGAAATTGAAAAAAGAATAAGTCAAGTTTAAACAGTTTGACCCTTCATAAATTGTGGCAAAAGTTTGACAAGCTGCACACAATTGCTTATTTACAAAAATGAAATAGTAGTGGCATTTGGATTTGCACACTTTCCTTGGTCTATTTTTTGTTTGGGGTTCATTTCTTTCACTTTTCTGACCAATTTATTTTTCTTACCCTTTGATTTTTCTTTTAGGGTATACCCTCTTTACATTTTTTTTTTTTTTAATTTTTTTTTTTTTGGTTTTTCAAGAATATGGAACACCTTTGCTCAAGAAAAAGGTTTGAACATATTCCATAGTTCAATCAAGACAATCATGAAAAATGACACCTATTGGTATAGGAGACTAACACGGTGCGAAAGGCAAGAAGCAGGACATGTCCAAGGAGAAGTTCTTTCACTGTCACCAACATGGACATTACGCCACAAATTGTCCACAGAAGAAGAAAAATAAGCAGGCTGCTGGGACTGCAACTATAGAGGCCTTAGCCTCGCAGTTTGAGCTAGATTTTTCACTGATCGCATGCTTGGTCTCAAGTGTGACGGGTTCAGTGTGGTTTCTTGACAGTGGTGCGTCTTTTCACATGACAGGAGATCGAGATTTGTTTACTGATCTGGACAAGAAAGATCTTGGATTGCACATCGAGATAGGCGATGATGGTAGATACAGTGCGACCGGTATCAGTACCATTTCCTTTGAGAGGGAGTCTGGTAAACCCTTCATATTGAAGGAAGTGATGCATGTTCCAGGATTGAAGAAGAATCTTATCTCTGTGGCGATGTTAGAAGACAAGGGATATGATGCTGTCTTTAGCGAGGGAAAGGCTTTCCTGCACAGTAAGGAAACTAGTGAGACCCGGAGGATAGGGGTTTGAATTAAGAACCTTTATCAATTGCAGGTAGATTGCTGCGCAGCAATGGTAGGAAAGGCAGAAGGAGTGGTGAGCCGAGATGATGGCGAGTTGTGGCACCGAAGATTGGGCCACCTTCACCATGGAGCTTTGAAGATACTGCAGCAGATTTCTACTGGGATTCCTAAGGGTACACTTGCGCAGTGAGATTAGTGCAAGGGATGTACCTTGGGAAAATTTGTGAAAGCCACCTTTCACAAGAAGGATAGTTGCGCCACGACGATCATTGAGAGAATTCACACAGATGTGTGTGGACCTTTCTCAATAGCTTCGACAGCAAAGGACAGGTATTATGTGATATTTGTTGATGATTTTTCTTGTAAGTGCTAGATCTTCTTCATGCAGAAGAAGAGCGAGACATACTCAAAGTTTTGTGAGTTCAAGGCACTGGTTGAGAAAGAATCGAGGAAGCAGGTGAAGGCTCTTGGGAGCAACAATGGTGGTGAATTCATCTCTGGCGAATTCAAGGAATTTTGCATCGCAGAAGGAATTCGAAGAGAGCTCATAGCACCTCATAATCCACAGCAAAACGGGGTTGCTGAGCGGAAGAATAGAACGATCATGGGTGCTGCATGGGCGATGTTGCATGAGCAGGGCCTTCCCATACACTTGTGGGCTAAGGCATGCAATACTGTAGTATATGTGCAGAACCGTTGTCCTCACAGGATACTTGGCATGAGTGCACCCAAGGAGGCGTTTTTTGGTAAGAGGCCTGATATTTCCCATTTGAGGATTTTTGGTTCACCAGTTTACATTCATGTGACGAAGGATGCCAGGAAGAAGCTGGAGCCAACTGCAGAGGTTGGGGTATTTTTGGGGTACACTGATATGCCCCACAACTATCATGTGTATTTTCTAGACAGTCTCAAGACTGTTGTGCGATGGGATATCAAATTCCATGAGGAGAAAGCCATGAAGTGTTTGCTTGAGATGGAGCCACACTTGCATGCAGATGAGGAGCTATTAGTTCCTAAGGATGAGCCTCAGGATGTGGATCAGCCACAAGAGGAGGTTCATGGAGTGGAAGAGACCACTCAGACAACGCTAACCATCAGAGGGCAGAAGCTCACTACAGAAGCTGAGCAACTGGCTCAAGATGCAAAGAAGGTTGTAGGAGCACCTACATCACAGCGCAAACAGAGACAGTCACCTAACCGGTATACTGGATACATGGCTCTTATGAGCAAGTGTATCGTGATAGAGCCATCCTCTTTTGAGGAAGCTGTGGAGGACCCCGCATGGGTAGATTCCATGGTGGAAGAGTATGATTCAATTGTCAGAAACAGTGCATGGGAGATTGTCCCGAGGTTGGAGGGGAAATCAGTGGTGGGTTCGAGATGGATCTACAAATTGAAGCAGGCAGCTGAAGGGAGTGTGGAGAAGTACAAGGCAAGATTAGTTTATTGAGTCTTTTCACAGATTGAGGGGATCAATTATGAGGAGACCTTTGCACCTGTCGCAAGGTATTCTTCCATACGGATGATTCTTTCTCTCTCAGCGCAGATGGGGTGGCACATTCATCAGATGGATGTGAAGACTGCGTTCCTTAATGGATTCATTGAGGAGGAGGTGTACATAGAGCAGCCTGAAGGTTTCGAGATCTTCAACAGTGAGTCGCATGTGTGTAGGCTCAAGAGAGTGATGTATGGGTTGAAACAAGCACCTCGTTCTTGGTACACACGAATAGACAGTTATTTCACTGGACTTGGATTCTCCAAGAGTGAGGTGGATCCGAACCTATACCAAATTGTGGTGGAGGGTAAGTTGCTAATCATTGTACTTTATGTAGATGATTTGATTTTGACGGGTGATGAACTGTTGATACTCTCATGCAAGGATGATCCTGCAAAAGAGTTTGAGATGAAGGACTTGGGCCTCCTTCATTATTTCCTGGGATTGGAAATTTGGCAGCGCAGTGATGGACTATTTGTTTCTCAAGGCAAGTATGCCCGGGAGATACTGGAGAAGTTCAACATGCATGGTTGCAAGCCTGTTGATACTCCTCTTCCTGGTGGATGGAGGAAGGAGGATGCTACTTCGGCGGAGGTAGTGGATGCCACTGTTTATCGACAATTGGTGGGGTTGCTTATGTATCTAGTCAATACACGACCCGACATATGCTATGTTGTTAACTAGCTTTCACAAACTATGGTTAAGCCAACCAAGCTCTTCTAGAAGGCAGGCAAGCATGTATTGAGATATCTCAGAGGCACATCGAGATATGGATCATGGTACAGACAAGAGGATAAGTTGAGGCGGCAAGGCTTCACGGATCGGTATCATCATATCAGAGATTGTGTGCAGCGGAAGATCATGTTACTTTCATACATTCCCACGGAGGATCAAGATGCTGATATCTTGACGAAGGCGCTCACCAGGAGCAAATTCGAATACCACAGGGGTAGGATATGGGTTGCAGATAATCTTTATCTTGTTGAGATGGAGTGTTGAGATTGCAACAAGATGATGAGCTTAGTGGAAAGAAGTCGCCTTCACTAAGTGGGCCCGCAGGCTATTTTTTGCGCAAAGTCTATTTTTAGACTATGTCTATTTTTAGACATATGGATCATGTTCTATGAGTTGCAGGATGCTATTTGTGGATGGTTTGTCAAGTTGGGAAAAATATATGGACTTATATTTTTAGACATATTGGGCGGAATCTATTTTTAGATTGCCAGTCTAAAAATAGATATGTCGAATATTATTAGCTCTTAATAATATTTGGACTATAAACATTATCTTATTCTCTTGCAGCACTTCAGTTAAGTGCACAGATGTGGCACAGGAGCTGACAGAAGGAATTACGCTATTCCTGAGGGTTATGTGGAGCTATTGCATGGATACTTCAGTTAGAACTCATGTGACAAAGTTTGGTGGAGTTGATTGAGGAAGTTAATGGAGTTGTGTTCATTTTAACTAATCTAAACATAGTTGAGCTATTTGTATCCAGTTTAACTAATTGATACAATTAGTGAGAGTGGTGTAATAAACCACCTATCTATTACCCTAGCTTTCTAACTATTCGAGCCTTATATTGGCATTCGAACTATAAAAAAATATCTTTGCAAATTGTTACGAGACCTATTTTGATTCTTTGGAACAGATTGATGAGTCACATACTAGATTTCAGGATCTAAAACTTTTTACTATTTTGTAGGGTCATTCACCATATAAATCATGTGTAGATCCTTCCTATAGCTATCCTTGAGATACACTGAACCCGCCAAAAAAAAATCCTTAAGTCATGCAACTGAATTACACTTGTCTCCCCTGTCCTATGTCATTTCCTCTTCATCGAAATTATGATAAAAAACATCATGTGCATGTATTTATGCATGTATTTAATCCAAAAAATCTTGTATATCTCACCATTAGACCTTAAATTATGATGTCTATACTGTCAAAAATATTCAGCACAGTTTTATGAGATATATTAGTCAAAATTAGGGTTTTCATTTACAAAAAAAAAGCATTCCCTTGTTCTTGGATCAAGGTACTTCACCAAAAATTGAGCTTTAATTATTCTTCCATGGCTTTAGTAGCTTGAGCGAGCATGATCAACTTGTCTTGTCTTGATCTTAATCTGGTAACCCTTTTACCTATTTATTGTTTGTCTTTGCTTATTGTTAGGGTTTCTTGTTCCTTTGCTTTTACATATTTTGTTTTCCTATTTTTTGTTGTCCTCTTTTTACTTTTGGAAGATTTTGTATCTTCCCCTTTATCAATGATTATTGTCTCTTTTAATCTAGGGTTAAATTTGGCTTTAAAGCCTAGTCTCAACTTATTGGTAGCTCTGGTGTGAGGATTTCTCAAATAATAAACCCTAAACTTTGTTTCTCGGATTTTATCCCCTGCCTCCCTTTATGGTTGTTTCCCCTTTTTATTCTCTATTGATGCATGCCCTAGCTCTTCCTCCTCTCACATTTTATGTTTCCATTATTTATTTTTTCTCTTATAAACCCTAGTTTTTCCTTCAATCATAGGATTTTTTATGTTTTCGTGAATTTGATGACTAAGATCCCCTGTCTCTCAGTGCAAGATTTACCACATTTATTCTTCTTAATTGCGTTATTTATTTATTTAATTCATGTACTTACAACATCTTAATTAAACCATGGTGGCATATATAACGAGGTAATAGATCTACCCTAATTCTGGGCTTAGTATCCATTTTAAATAAACTTTGATGCAAGAAATAAGGCAAAATCATCTTCCCAAACCCAGCTAAATGACATAAAAATATCATATGATAAAGGTAGATTTTATAATACATGCCTTCACATGTGAAGAAAAATTGCAAAATCTTTGAGGCAACAGACCATTCGGCCTTAAACATATTCTAAGGGATTCCCATGCTCAAATTAGGGTTTTGATACTCTCCTTTTAAGAAGAAATTGAGATCCACATTTTGCATCATTTGTTTCTTGAACCACTTTTCACCCTCGATAGGCAACCATGTGGCCTATGATGGATTTTTCTATTGAATCTTTAGTGACTGCAAACTCCGTCTCTCTAATTCGATCTCTGTTTCCATTAAAAGAGTGAATAAAATCATAACACCAACTCAAATTGTAGCCATTAAGCCATTGGAAAATCGACTCCCATCCTATGTTTCTGAATAAAGGTATAACTTCATCATAGACCTAAAACCATACTCCATTGGGTTCAAATCATCTTGCATGACCTCACTTTCCCATTACTTAACTAAGAAAAGCTGGGAACTTTACCACGTGTTGTAAAAGATTGCTAAAAACTTCATTGTTTATTGTTAGCAAGTAACTTAGGTTTGATTAAAACAATGGGTTTGTGCATAATTCTGGCTTCAACACTTTTCTTCTCCAAATCTCCTTTAACGTTTTCAAACCTCCTCAAACCATCACATCAAGTCATATCATGTATCAAGTTACATAAAATACCTTTAGATCTTTTAAATGACCCAAATGATAGCTTAAAAACTGTTTTTTTTTATATAATTCTGTAGGCACTGTGAAAAAAATTTGTAGCATGCTACGAAAATATTTCGTAGCACCATTTATTTTTGGCATCCAATTGGTGCAAGACCTATTTAAAAAATTTTGGCATGAAAATAACATATTTCTTAACATGTTTCTTAATCCTTATGCCACCTTTCACACCAACATTTTACCTAGTTCTATACTTAAACCCACTTTGATTGTAATAAAACTCTTAACTGATTTTCAAAATAATTTGACCCTTTTTTGTTTTGAAAATTATAACTTAGGGCTAACATGGATATCTATAGAAATTATTTTTGAACAGAAACAACTGGTGAATAGAGAAAAAATAGCCATTAAATAAATCAAAGAATAACTCTTCTTCTAACCTGGAGAGGCAACCAAAGTGATCAAAGTTTTAAATTCAAAAACCCAAGAAGAATTGGAAGAGATGGGGATTGAAGATAGAATAGATGTAGTTCTTGAAGTGAGAAATGTGTTGACCAAAAGAAATTTGATGTTTCAATTAGAAAAAAAGTGTGAAAACGTGGATGGTCAAATCAAAAAATTTCATAAGAAGTTTTCTATTCTTCAACAAAAACAGCTCCTGTCATTGAGGGACTCTCACTGTGAACTATTGCAATAGGAGGATTATCAGAAGAGGTTACATGATATAGCGGAAAATAAATAAAAAATTGATAAATTTAAAGGAATTCTCAGTGGTCAAAATTTATTACAATACTCAACAAATGATTTATTTATTTCATATTAAATTCATCACATTTTTATTAGAAGCCAACTTTTGAAAATTATATTGAGGTAGATGAGGCCTATAGGAAGGTAACAAAGCTTTCATGTCCAGATGATGATCAGTGGGATAAGTTCCTTAAAATTATCAATTGAATGACAAGCAAAATTTGAGGTAGAATTTCGACAGAGTGCGAAAAAATCAAGAATACAATCGTTAGAAGAAGATTTTAAAGCCAACAATTGAAGACTTGATCCTTGATTAGTTTGTAGTTTCCACTTAACTAGTCAAGGAATTATTTTTAAAGTAATTTTATTGTAAATCTCTAAATCTTTTGGATGAGTATTTATTTTCTAAGGAAAATGTTGTAATAGGTTAGATATTTTGAAAAGAACTCAATATATACTTTGTAATTTGTTGTAAGAAGGGTTGATACCTTGACAGAACCAAGAGATATTGTTGTATTTTGGGAATTTTGAAGATAATCAAAGGCTTATGACTTCAGTTTTAAACAACATTTGTGTTCATGTGAGTTTTCCTTAGTAATCATTTTTTTTATTCTTCATATATTTGAGGTAACATAGAAGTACTGGGTAAGGCTAAGTTGAGTGTTGACTTCCCTGACAACCCACTGCAAATTTATTATTAATACTGAGAATAGCTAATTGAACGGTTTTTCTAAATTAGTACCTATGCATCAATTAATTGTTGCCTTTTGTCATCTCTTGAATATATATATATATATATATATATATATATATATATATATATATATATATATGGTGTGTGTGTGTGTGTATGTGTGTTAGCTATAGAAATTTTTCTACACGCCTCTACTATATTTGATAATTAAAATATTCACAAAGGATATTTAGTTATCAAGTAGTTTAATTCTTTCATCAATCAAAGGAATTTAAAGGATTGTATGTTGTTAATTCGAATCAATGATTTGAGAAATATTTGAAGTTTATGGATAGTGTGCATGTAAATGGTTTGATTCATTGATCATCCATTTCAAACAAAATCCACATTTATATGTTTTTTCACAGTTCTCCAACCAAGAAATATCTTCAAAGAAACAACATTATAATGGCACCATTATCGAGGATCGAAGTTGTGAAGTTTATTTCCCTTGGACAAAAATTATACTCTCCTCTTAATGTTGAATAAGAGGTTATCATGCTAAAATATTTCACCGAGCGACTTCATAGATCAAAATTTGGCTTCACGCAGGCATACTAGATTTCATTTTGATCCTGAGCTCTTTACTCCATTATTAGATCCAAACATACTTGTATGAATTTCTTCCCTCATATGTAGGCTTCAGGCTTCCATTTCTACTTCTTTTCCAACAAATTTAGTTTCACAGCCTGAAAAACCAAGACAAATCCCTATACCTTCTAATTTGTCTTATATACCTCCTCAAGTTTTAGAACTCCTTTCTAAGGGAATAGATATACAAACTGCACTAATTGTTCATCAATTTGAGTCTTTTGAGCTTCCTATCTCCCTTTCAGAATCCTCTGATAAAAAATCGAAACCCGAGTTACAATTACCTAGGCTCAAACCTGGAGATTTTATATCTTCTATTATTCGTACCTATCTGTCTACTTATAATCAACCTCAAGAGGAATTTATAATTTATACAAATCCCCTATAATTTGAAGATCAAGGAAAATGTGGGCCTGAAATTGAAAATCTTATAATTCACCCTTAATTTTCAAGAAAGCCTTTAATCTCAGAGAAAATATCCCCTAAGAAACTTTCAATTTCTAAAAATTCAAGTTCACAACCATTTATGGTTGGAGTGGGACCAATTGTGGTAGAAAGGTATGCAACATTACCTCTACCACCAGTTGCTCAACTCCATTACTTTCCTCAAGGTTTTTTAAAACATCTGCATAGATATAATGGAGAAACAATATCAAATGTAGAAGATCATTTATCTACATTTCTAGATTTTGCTGACAATATGAATATAAAACATGAGATGTATATATGAGGCTATTTGTTCAATCATTGTAAGGGAATGTAAGAGTGTGGTTCAGGAAGTTGCAAGAAAATTTCATTCGTTCATGTGTAGATTTAACCAATATTTTCATAAATCATTGGGGAATAAAGAAGGATCTTGTTTATTATTTAACTGAATTTGAGGATATCAAAAGAAACCTTGATGAAACTGTGTCATATTTTATCAAAAGGTTTAATAAACACTACAAGAAAAAAGGACATTGGTGAGGGGCGAAAATGGTCACCATAAGCTCATTGGTGAGGGTCAAAAGAGCCTTCGTCACCAAAAACTGAACGTCACCAAAGGTGGCGTCGCCGAAAGTATAGGTGTTGTGGTGACATTCAAAGTTCGTCACCAATAATGATTTATAGTGACGGATAGTGACCGTCACCATTGCATATGAGCAATGGTGACGAACAATAGCCTCCGTCACCAAAAAATTGAACGTCACCAAAGGTGGCGTCGCCGAAAGTATAGGTTTTGTGGTGACATTCAAGGTCCGTCACCAATAATGATTTATAGTGACGGATATTGACCGTCACCATTTCATATGAGCAATGGTGACGGACAATAGCCTCCGTCACCAAAAAACTAAACGTCACCAAAGGTGGCGTCGCCGAAAGTATGTGTTGTAGTGACAGTCAAGGTCCGTCACGAATATTAATTATAATGACGGATAGTGACCGTCACCATTTCATATGAACATCAATGATTTTTTGTGATGGACCTTTCATGGCCGTCACTATTGGTGCATATATATAATGACGTTCATTGACCGTCACCATAAACGCATTGGTGACATCAAGGTCCGTCACGAATAATGACTATAATGACAAACAGTGACCCTCACCATTTCAGATAAACAACAACGATTTATGGTGACGGACCTTTAATGGTCATCACTATTGATGCGTATATATGGTGGTGTTCGTTGACCGTCACCATTTCATATTTTGGTGAGGGTCGAAAAATGTCACCATAAGCTCATTGGTGATGGTCAAAAGAGCATCCGTCACCAAAAATTGATCTTCGTCATTCCCTATATATGAATATCAGGGCACGATGGAATCGAACCACCAACCTCCTGCTTGTAAAGCAGGTGCTCTTCCATTGAGCTAGCACCCTTTAAAGAATTAGACTTTAAACTAGCAATTGCCCTTAAAGGTGCAAAGATACACCAAAGGAATAAGAACCAGGAAAACTGAAAGAACTTAGTGTCCTTGCTCCTATTTTTATTCTATGACACTCTACAAAGTATGATCTTGATCTATGACGTATTTGTAACGAGTGGTTCTAATTTAATAGTAAATGTTATATTGGATCAAATAAATGAATAACTGAGAGGCCTTGCGGGCTAATTTTTAATCCTTACACCAAAATCTCTTAATATTCAAGTCTATGGAACAACTCATTCAAAGTTCAAACTGAAGTAGATTTTAAATGGAAAGCCTAAAACCAGCTAAGTAGTTTACAAGTTAACATTTTGGATATAAATTCTGTTCAATTTATATGACAAGTTATGCCATAACCTTGAAACTAGTTTCTTAGCTAAAAGAATCTCTTGAGTCAACAATGACAAAGAAACATAGTCATGGCAAGCAAAATTCTCTTGTTTTTTCTAATGAGGGTGCATGTAACTTGATAGAGGTTGTATGAAAGTATCAAACCATAATCAATTTCACTAAAACATGGAAATGACAAAGTCTTGTTAAGCAAGAAAGGTTTAGTTGAATATATGGAAAGCATCGAGCTAAATGATATAATTAAACTAAAAGTAACTGTAAAAAAATGAAATTTCCATCATATACATCGCATCCGCGTATGACTTTGCATCAATGTACTGAATTAATATGACTTCAAATTTTGAAATTTTCCTGCAAGATAACATTTATCATTAAAAAAATCTGATCAAACATGAAGTAATCTCATGAATCCTTCAGATTTATATTGCAATATCCATCTCATATCGATAGATCCAGAATCTTAAATATTCTTATAACTAGCAATTGCACCAAGAGGTGCAAAGGAACGCCGGAACATGGATAAGAGAAGTGGGGAGATTGTATAAAAAAATAATCAAGCGAAATATACTAAAAATGAAATACAACCCATGTGAGGCTAATTTAAATTCAATTGTTGTGAATTTTCAAGTGAAAGAAAGTTTGTAACTGGTGTCCGGCAAGCAAGACTCACAAAAATTGTTATAGAGAAAAACTTGGAAGGGAAATTGAGGTTTGAGGTTTGATGATGTTGATGAAGCACATATTCTACTTGGTGAAAGGGCACACAGAATTAGTTAGAAGTATTCAGGAATTTTTTCATACAGATATCAGTGTCACTCAAGAATTC
The DNA here is from genome assembly GCA_034641835.2 of Pinus albicaulis. Lineage (NCBI taxonomy): Eukaryota > Viridiplantae > Streptophyta > Pinopsida > Pinales > Pinaceae > Pinus > Pinus albicaulis. Next base: position 265,640 of record JAXQQM020086445.1, on the reverse strand, counting down.
CTTGAGATCTTTGGCCACAAACAATGTAGAAATATAACATGTCAGAATCAACTTCCTATGGATGATTGCAGCTGTGAAGTTTGTAGCACGGAGAGTGGATTATGTAGCCTTTACATGTGTGTTATTTGGAGCAAACTTGACTTTCAAGTGAATACTTGCTAATGGGTAGTCTGTGATCTTTTTTCCCACTAGACATAGACATATATTGCAATCGGTGAAGGAGAAATAAGCATGGGTATCAGTATTAAGGGTTGTGCAGGGTCATCCAAAATGCTTTTCATATGTATGGCTTGTAAGAGAACACTGGAACTATTAGGGCAAAGGATGTTTTTTAGCAATGTGCACCTGCTTGTGATAGGAAAACCCTTGCGAAGGAATTTGATTGTGTTCAGAGGATATTTCATGGAAGTGAGAACTCCAAGGGGAGAAAACTATTCTGAAAGTCCAAAGAATTATTGGAAAGAGTGGAGTTGATGATGAGGCTACAATTTGTAAAGTGATGCAATGTTTCTTTCAAGAGTTGGAGATGGGATTATACTTGGGGACCTCCTTATTCAATTTGTGAAATACCTTGTTTGATCCAATGATATGGAAAATAAAGCCTTGTTGAGAAAATAGATTGTCATCATTGAATCAAGAAACTTGTACATAGATGCACTCTACATGATACTCTTCGCATTAAGAGTGGTGTTTGGAAATGGTATTTTTATACAAACCTTAGATCACATTAAGTATTTCCTTCCAAGTGGAGATAGTGCAGGCATCATTATAATACTTGATGTTCCAGGACAAGCAACGATTTTTCACCTATAGTAGACTTGGAATTGAGGCTCTTAGGAAAAGCAGTACTGGCATTGTCGAATATGCTTACCAGAAAACAAATAATTTTGAAAGGCCTTCATCTTACTATGTGAAATAAGGATAAGTTTTCAAAGATGTTGAGGATTAAAAAGATGAAACTGATGCATCTTACATACATTTAGCACAGGTCAAGTGGCAGACTCGTTGGCAGATTTCAGTTGCTTTTGAGAGAATAATCCAAAGGAAAATGGATCCCAAACAACCCTTGTTCAATAGCACAAACCTCAAAGAGAGAGGAATGCTCCCATCCTGATCCATAATTATTGTGATAAGGGGACTTAGGGTGTATATAAGTATATGTACATGTGCCACATTGGAAAACGTTTTGATGAGCCAACCTACAAAATTGGAATAGACCAATCTGTTCATTTTGGAAGCCAACTTGTATACCTTGCATTGGATGTATTACAAATTATTTTTTCAGCTAATTTGAAAGATTACCCACCTTTTGTGGGGTCTCTGCCTACAATTCCATTAGAGGAACCCGAGGAGTGTTGGTATTCATGACATGGAGATTTCACACTCAGTTTGTGGGCCTCCTTTGAGGAGAAGCCCCCTGCATGGAGTTTTCATTTATATTTCATAGACTACATATTGTATGTGGTAACCCATTTATTCTCTTTCAAAATCTGCAGGCATGTATAAACCCATATATTCCCCTTGAAGGCTGGAATTCCCATTCTAAAGTCCCTACATTCACCATTTAAAGAGAAATTGGGTTTGGCTCACGTGATTTAAGGAGGAGGAATATATTTGAAGACTGAATTACTCTATAATTTCATTTAAGTCATTACTCTATGATTTCCTTAAAATCATAAATAAGTTATGCTAGATCTTCAACGAAATAAATATCATGATGTGGAGGGCTAATAAGTCCCACATTGGCAGTTGAGTTTCTTGTAACATCAATATCACCAATGACTTTATGGCCAATGGAGCAGCATCCATCACATATACACATGAATGCAAGGATTTTCCACTCATCCTGTAGACCTTGAAACTTGATAAGAGTGGACAGAATATCGGGAAGCTCAGGCACAAAACAGAGAAGTCACAGAGCATCTTTGATGTGCCAACTTCCAAGTGACATTGAATGAAGACAACTTTAATTAAAATTTTGAACCACAGGAGACAGAGGAAAAGAAGTTTGAAACACAAACTTTTGAAAATTTGGCTACAGTTTACAAAGAAATTGATGTTTTTAAGTATTTCAGGGTGTTTGTAACAGTGATAAGTGTCTTTGAGATTACAAAAGTAGTGTCTATGTCATGAAAAAATCAGTGTGTCTGTCTGCCTTTTTGGCAAAATATTATTAAAGGATTATCTAGTAAAGGAACAATTTGGAAAGGGAAATGACTCTCTAGTTGGCAAACTACAACTGTCAAAGTCTATTCTACAATTGGCCAATTCTAAAAATATCAGCAAATGTGTAGTCCGATAAAGAACATAACAGACCAAAAAATATTATCTTGTTGGCCTGGAAGAGTGTATAAGGCTTGCAGCAGCTTGGGTCTATGTTATGGGGGATTGGATTAATAAGGCTTTAATGGAAAAGATGGTCCGACATATTTGCAAGGAAGAAAACAAGCTTTAAGGCAAACTACACAGGCACCATATCCCCAGAATGCCTGCTCCTTCATCTGTGCTTCATTTGATACAACCTGGACATAATTGAGTATTATATTTTTTGGTATAGCAAGGATGGATCCAAGGCTAAGTTTGTGAGAACTCATGGAACTTGAAGATAACATTTTCTAGCATGGAAGATTTAGCAAGTCCAAAGAGGCCCTTACAACAACTCTTGGGATCTAGTGTTTGGAACTTTAGGTATGAAGTTGAAGATGGACACCCTTAAGGAGAGACATAGGAAAATATTGGAGGAATTTAGAACCCAGATCAATAGAGATGCAACAAAACACTCAACAAAAATCCTATAAATTTTAGAATTCCAACGAGGGGGGACATGATGACTGAAAATGGAGAGCTTCCAAGATTGGATTGTACACGGTAAAGAGAGGCCATGAAAGAAGGTGCAACTTCAACAAAACCTAGAAGAAGGTTTGGGTGAAGGAGGACTTGACTAAAGCAAAGACTTTATTACAACTATCCACTGAAAAACAACCTAACACGGGATCATATCCTGAGGAAAATGTTTCCTTGGCCCTTCTTAATCATGCCCCCTTTGCCTTTGCTCCTTATGTGTGAGTACCCCTGTTGTATTTCAAGTCATTTTAGAGAGAAACATGACCTCAACTGGAGATTTCCTACCTTGTTACCAGATCTCTTTCAAAACTGGCATATGATATCACAATCCCCAAATCTTAAAGAAATTTGGAAACATGTTGCCAGCTATGGAAGTTTGGTTAGAAAGAAACATAAGGATTTTCAGATATCAGTTTATGAGGAAGCCCTTGACAAAGACTAGTAGCAAGCGTGGGGACATTTATAATTGAAATAGTAAAAGCCACTGTGTCTAGAGAGACAAAATCCCCCAGTAGATGATTGTTGAATTTAAAAACCAAGGTAGCTTGAATCCTCCATCCCCGACAAAGGAAGTAGGACCTGCCGTAACAATCAAACTAAGAGACAAGGAGGATATTTAAGACACAATAGACCTATGGGAAACTGTAACAATCTAGCTAAGACAGAGGCATGACCAAGGGATTAAAACTGTCTTTTCAAATAGGATTTGCTCATTTGAATTGGAAGAGGACTTTTCCATAATCGTCAGAGCTTGGATGAGTAGTCAAGGGGTTTATGTTGCATTCAAGATTGAATTGCATTATAGACGAAGCTGGTGAAATTACAAGCAGGTTCACATCTAGAAACGTAAATCATTACCCGAAACATCAAAACATAGCAACTGATTTGCTTTTCCAATAAGGGTTTGATATGTTGGAAAAGATGGGAATGTTCTTCTACTTGAATAAAGGGTTGGGAGTAATTATTATTGATAATATCAAGGAAAAGCATCAAAGTTTTAAATGGCACTATTATAAGGTACTTCACATTTAATCTCATCATGAAGCCTGTTGTAACACCCCTAGGATGACCCCTATGTGTGATGTACACATTATGTTTAGGCTGGTGACCCGTGAAGCCGTTGGAACTCCTGGAAACCACAAGGCTTTGGAACATCCCTGGATGGTCGAGTTGGACACCTTGGAAGGGTAGTGGCATGTGCTGATGGACTATGGATGTAGAAAAGGGGTTGCACTACTTTGGTTGTGGTGTTAGTGGGGAAATGAGCTTATTGGTTGGATGTTGTTGGGTTTGAGACATTGAACTGCTTATGTACAGTAATGGTATGTACCTAGCTTTAGATAAGCCATTGTCCTATGGAATCGAAGCCCCAGCCCAGGGGTGACCCGTTGTTGAGAAATGTGAGCATCGTGGTCTATGGCTGGGTGGAAGTTGGAACATCTGAAGATTGTAGCCAATTCGTGTCTCTTTGTTTTTATGACTTCTGTTATAATTAATTATATATTATTATGTGCTGCATGTGAATAGTAATCTAAATGGTGTTATTATGAAATTGCATTCCTGTATATGAGTGAAATGCATCATAGAATGCATTAAACACAGATAACATATGTTAAAGGAGGTGAATTGAAGAAAAAAATCACAAAATAATGGGTTACATAGGTAGTTAAACACCACAGTAGGTGACTGGGGGCATTACACTTGCAAGGCTTAAACTCAGGCCTCCCTTAATTATATGAGTGTGCAAGATGGTGACTCCTTATGGGGTAAGAATGGAAGGAGTTTTTATTCAGATCAAAGTCATTTCTGCAGTGCACTGTCTGCAGATTTTTCACCTCAGCATCCTTTGTTTCTCTTAACAATTTGGTTCAATAGCTGACGAGTACCTTGTGATTGAAGATTATAAGCAACAGGACATCATGGTGAAGAAAATTCTAGAGACGAAAGTAAAGAGGTCATGGAGTGGGGGATGGATATTTGAACCCCTGCCTGTGATCCCTCAAAACCACCAAGGCTAAAAACCCCCCTCATTAACAAAAAGTTGTGTTTGAAAGCAATGGAAGTTCTAATGATGTGGAAGGGCAGTTGCATGAAAGGAGGATACAGAACATAGTAATTATGTAAAGGGTGGATGCTAGAAGAGCAATTGTAGGAAGAGCCACGACAAGGGGGAGCATGGATTATCTAATGTTTGATTCAGGATCAAGGAGGAGCCCCACACAAATGTACCATATCCAAACCATGATCTTGTGCCTGAACACAATATTGAGTAGCTTCTGGGCGAATCTCTGCTGCAGGCCAAAGTAGCAAAGAAAGATCGATATTTTCAAGCTTCTTAATACTGTCTATAACCACTCTATCCATCTCTAGCATATCTGCACAACCGAACATATCCTGTACAGTTATGAAACCCATATCAGACAAAGTTCACGATGCTTTCTGTTAAATCTTCAAATATGATAAATATGTTATGGCAACTTATAATTTGTAGCATGCACTCTTTCTAGCCTAGAAGGAGTCATTATCATGCTCAAAAAGTGAAGAAACTAAGTTTGAACACACAATTTTGTGTTAGATGGGCTAGGTGTAGATTAAGGATGCTTTAGTCTGAGATCAGGTGTGGCACTAGCCTTATAGTCTAGATTTTTGGACTTATTATGTTGTTGGCTTTCCTTCAGAGGGAGTTGAAACCCTGAATTGCTTCAAACTCTGTCAACCTTGTGTATTGATTTGCTTTAAGGACACTTTAAACAATGTCACAAGATGTAATCCTCATCACCAATGCTAAGAGATGAGAAATTAAGTGTTATATGACTTATTTTCAGAGCATATAGATCATCAAAAAATGGTGCAATAAACTTCAGGACTTGACCACATAAAATACATAGAGAAACAGTGAGAACCAAATAAAAGTTTTTATGTCAGTGACAAATCTGAGTATGTTGTTGAATTATAAAGTGGGTTGTTGAGCTCATTGTTTTTCTTTCATTAGAAGGTGTTTAATACTTCATTGTGCAAAAAAAAACATTAAAATAATCAAGGTGTAACATGGCACATTTCAGACCTTGCTGCAGAGTGAGTAAAATTACATACAAGAAATAAATCACATGCACTGAGGTATTAAAATGAATAACCATGAAGTTGTTCATACCATGGATCATGCAATATCCACCAAAAACAAAATTAGATCTGAAGGCTTGAAGTTAACCCTAGACATCAATCTCAAATGGCATGAATTGTTCCACTTATTATTAAGTAGGTTGTTCACCCTATTTTAACATTAATTAGTCTTCTTTGAGTGTTTAGATCATAAAGATATTTCAATATTGGCACAAGTCATTGTAAATTGACCTCAAATGATCAATACACATTCAATTTTCCCAAGCATGACAACTCAATTAAGTGCTTGTCTTAGATCCAAGATAAGTAAATGGGTGAAATAAAAATATAGAAAATTAAATAACCTTGGATCTAGTGACCTAGATTTAGAGATATAGAAAGCAAAACCCTCCAAAGAATTCAGAGCAATATTCCTTTTTCTAATGAATCATCAATAGGGTAGTTCAACCATGAACCCATTACATCTTCATGAATGGAACTAGAAGTAGTTAAAGACATGTCATGTACAATTGACTCCAGAGTATTATCCTATCCATAAGATAAGCCTTCCCAGGTAACACAACATCATCATTTTATAGTGTTTTGACAGTGGAGTTGGAAAAGGACGCTTGACCACTTTGTTCACAACCTGACCATTTTACACAGGAGTTCTTTGACATCATTCTCTACATCCTGGATCTCTTATGTAGTTGTACATAATCCCAATTCACCCTTGTCACATCTTAACATGCTATCCATTATAAGTTAATGTTGAGGAAGAATCCATTTTTTATGCATGAACAAACTCTACAAATGGATGCATAGGAAGTGCATATTCCAGTTTTTGGAATGGTAGAATATTATACATGAATCAATAGAAAGTGAACACAACCTATGAACCATCATATTTTGGAATAATGGAGATGGAAAACGAAGTTTTGACAATGACACTCTGATTGTACTTTGAACCCGTTATTGAATGCAACCACATTCACACGTAGGCGGTGGAACTAGAATATTTCCAGTAGTTTATTGAGTACAAAATGCATTTATGTCCAACAAACTTGTTAGATTAAGACATGAAAAATCAACCAACAACTAACAATGAAAGAGGTTGATCCCAAATGTTCTAGAATGCAGTTTGAATACCCTATTTTTAAGTTGGAAATTACGAAGCATTGAGTTCTATGCTTCTGCACTTTCATTTTTATTTTATTTTTACAGGAACAGATATTGGTTTATATTAAAGCCTTGCCATGAATGCCTCTAATCAGGTTACATAATATGAGGGCAAAGCCCAGTTTTCCTCTCCTTCCAAGAGCTCAATGACTCGGACACTTATAAACCGATGATTCTTACATACAACAATCGAATCAATATCCGTAATTTTCCCAAGCTTGTGGATACAAACAAACTAATTCAGTAAAATGCAATAAAACATGTAAGCAAAAATTTTAAGGAATGAGATCCCATGCTTCGTCCCTGTCTCTTAGAAGAGTGTCGATAGAGAGGAGGACTGCTTTATTGGCTTCTGAATCTGCATCCTTGTTATTCTCCCTCAACACATGGAAGAAGTTCAAACTCTGAAAAGTTTTAACCAATGTTTTGATTCTTGTCATCAATCTTGCAAACCTGAAATCTGTAGGGGCAGAATTGTCCACTATAGTTTTTATAATGGACTGAGAATCGCCAATTACATTTACCTCTTTGATGCCTAGGTCTTTGACTTGCTTGAGGCCTTGGAACAGAGCCAACGCTTTTGCTTGGATGCTAGTGTTGTGTCTCAAGCCCCAGGCATAACTATGCTCGATTCTGCCTTCTATATTCTTTATGACACCTCCTACACCAGCTTTCACTGGATTGGCTTTGGCTGCCCCGTCAAAGAATAAGGAGTGTTTGGATTGCTTGTTAACCCAATCTGAGAAGTCTTTTTCATTAACTCTAATTTTCCATTCTTTGCTTGGATTGCTTAACCTTACTACTTCATAAAACTGGAGGCCCATCATGACGCCCCATTCAAAATCCTGCTGACTTAAATTTGTATCCTCAAGCTGATCGCCCAAGCTTTCTTTCAGCTCGCATTTGATCTTGATCATGACAATCTTTGCATCCTGCACTTTATCTCTGAAAATTCTCTTGTTCCTCTCAAGCCAGATTTGCCAACAAATGATCTTTGTCAAGGAAAGCCAAGCAGCCTTAAAACATTTGTTTTTTGGAATGACTCCTGGATATCTGTGCAGCCAATTGGCAAACAAATCAGTGATGGAGATGGGAAATGTGAAATTGATTCTCCAAGGGCCCAGAAGCTCATGCCAAATCTCTGTTGCGAATTTGCATTCCAGCAATAGATGGCAGGCATTCTCTTCATTTTCTCTGCACATTATACATCTGGAAGGCCCATGGAAGCCCCTTTTCTTCAATCTGTCTTCTGTCGGGATTCTGTTGTGGCACAAGAGCCAGTGGAAAAGATCGATTTTAGGAATGGACGTGTCGCTCCATATCCCCTTCCAAGGCGTGGGATTAGGAAGGACGTGGGGTTGTTCCAGCAGTTTTATATATCCCTGCACCACAGAATAGTTTTCCGCATGAGAACCCCAACCGCATTTGTCAAGTCTCCTAGCGTGGATCGAGGCCATGCCCTTCAGATGAGCGAATAAGTCAGCGCAGTCCAGCTTTAACTCCGTTGGCACCTAAAGCTTCTTCCAACTCTGCCAATTACAATTATCCCAGCACAAGATGTCCCACAGAGTTATGAAGCCAACATTGGACATCCAAGACCGCAGCGCATGCAGAGATCTGACTTCAGCAAGTGGAGGATTATTCATAATGTGATCCTCCCAGATATTAATTTGTTTGCCATTCCCCGGGATCCAAAACGCATGGTGATTGATCAACGGAGTGGCTTTAGCACAGAGCTTGAGAAAGTGCAATCTGTTTTTTGGGAGGGGTTTATCAAGACAGCATTTCCTTTGGCCACAGAAGTATTTCTTCCATAATGCACTTTGTGCCCAACCAGGATTAGGAGCTATAATCCTCCAAATGATTTTTGCTCCCATAGCCACGTTTTGAGTGCAGAGGTATTTGAAGTTCAAACCACCTTCCATCTAGGGCTTGGAGACTTTGTCCCAGCTAACAAACGGCATTCTCTTCTCATTCTGTTTACCCCCTTTCCAAAAAAACTTTCGGATGAAATCCTCCATTTTCCTAATAATGCAAGGAGCCAACAAAACAAAGAATTGAAAAATTGGGAGACTATTGAGAATAGCCTTGATGAGCATTGACTTACCTGCAAGGTTGAGCTAAGAGAAACCCCAAGCCTGGATCTTGAGCTTGAATTTTTCTAACAGAGGGAGCCAATCTCTGCTGAAGGCGATCTTGTGGAAGATTGGGAGGCCAAGATACTTGAACAAAGACCAGTTGGAGGAGGCAACAAAGCCCAAACATCTGGAAATGGCATTGAGAGTATTGGCCAAAATGTTCCAACAGTATATATGACATTTCCCCTTATTTAGTTTGCTGCCCGTTTCATCACAGTAATCATCCAACACATCTTTGAACCTTGATGCCGAAAGCACAGAGGCTGCGCCCAGCAATAGAGAATCGTCAGCAAACAAAGCATGATTTATATTTTTGACTCCTCTTGCGATGTTGAGACCCATAATCTCTTGGTCTTGTTGCTTCTTGTCCGAATAAAAGCTAAGAACAAAAGCTTAAAGGACAAATAGGAGGGGGGAAAGAGGACACCCCTGCCGAAGCCCTCTCGTAGCTTTGAAGAAATCTGTTGCTCGCTCATTCACCAGAGGGGCGATCCAAGGCTCAGAGATACAAGCCCAAATCTAGTTGGTAAAGTTAATCCCAAACCCAAGCTTATGCATAACATCCAACAGAATGTTGTGTCTAACACGATCAAAGACATTTGCTAGGTCTAGTTTGACAACCATACCCTTTTCTTTTCAATGCAGGCTTGAATGGATCGCCTCTTGAACTAAGATGAAATTGTCCACAATCTGCCTTCCATGAACAAAACCACCTTGGTTCTCCGGGATAATACTAGGAAGGATACTTTTCAATCTATTGGAAATCACTTTGGTTATCAGCTTGTAGCCTATGTTGCATAGAGAATAGGGCGAAACCTGTTGAAATTATTGGCTCCTTTTTCCTTAGGGATGAGGGCAAGAAAGGCAGAGTTAGTGCTGCCCCCAATTTTCTGATAGGCTTGGGATTTCAAAACCATTTTGTACAAATCCTTTTCCACTATCTGCCAACAAGATTGAAGAAATCTAGCTGTAAAATCATCCGGTCCTGGGGTTTTGTCAGGCTCCATAGCAAAGAGAGCAGCCTTTATTTCTTTTTTAGAGACCTTTGCTTCCAATAACTGATTCATCCTGGAGGTAATCTTTGAAGGAACCACATCTAGGAATTTAGAATTCTGGACCATCACCCCTTCTTCACTGTAAAGATTTTTAAAATGAGAGAAGGTTTCCCTTTTAATGCTAGTGAAATCATTGTGAATTATGGTCTCTTCCTTGATTTCTGAGATGGAGTTAAAGCTTCTCCGCACTTGGGCTTGCTTGTGGAAGAAGGAGGAGTTCCTGTCTCCCGCTTTAAGCCAAAGACTGCGAGATTTTTGTCTCCAATATTCTTCCTCTGACAGGCATGCCTTATGAAACTTCTGTTGTAAACCTGCCTCCCTATCTAGAACTTCTTTTGTAATTTCTGCAATTTCCGAATGCAAGTGATGGAGCTCCAGACTGTCTTGGACTTGTTTTCTTTCAGTTGCAGGGTTAGGAAGGGATTTGGCCCAACTTTTCAGAACAGCTTTCACTCTTCTGAGCTTCTCCTCCCAAACGAAGAAGGAGGAGCCCTTGACAAGCAGCCTCCAACATTCCTTAACCGTATTCATGAAGTCCGACCCCTTGACCCATAAAGGACTAAATCTGAATGGAATAGGGTCGTGATCAATTTGGGCCAACAGTTCAAGCTTGATAGGTTTATGATCTGAAACGCTGCAAGGGAGAATATGCATTCTAGCCTCTAATCCTAAAAGGAGAAAAGAACTTTGAACGAGAAATCTATCTAGCCTTGCAGCAATATGCCCCGAACCAACTCTTTTGTTTGACCAGGTGTACTTACCATTAGAGGGCTTGATGTCGAGCAAGTCCCAATCCTGCATGAGGTCCTCCACCCACTCCCTTGTTGTATCCCTTACGATGTTGCATCCTCGCTTCTCTGACAAGAGCAAGGTGAGATTAAGATCGCCAGCAATGATGGTGTTTTCCAGATTCTCCATTTCTGTCAGATTTCTAATGGAGTCCCAACAGGCCTTTTTCTCCCCTGCAGTTACTGGGACATACACATTGAAGAGACTAATGACCTCCTTTGTATCAAGATGTTGAAGTTTCAAGAACAGCCAGTGAGTGTTTAGGATCTCAATGACCATCGAGAATTTGCTAATATTCCAAAGAGTGCCTAGCCCGCCCAAGGCTCCTCGAGCAGAGACTGCCTGTCCTCCACCTTTATTCCAAAATTTCTTACTTATTTGGAGGAAGTCTTTATCCTCCACTTTTGTCTCCTAAATAAGAAGTCTGTCTGGGGTTTCTATCCTTAGAAGACTTCTTATTGCTTCTTCTTTCACTCTGCTCCCCATACCTCTGCAATTCTAGGAGACAACCTTCATCACTTACTTTTTTGGGTGTGATGAGCTCCCTTGGAGCCCTGTGTCTGGTTTCTTTTCATCTTCGGAGTTTTTGCCAAGGGTTTCTCGAGGGTTGGTTGACTACCCTAGAGCTTATCTTTATAGGTTTCTTGTTCTCTCATTTCTCGGACACACTTACGGCCTCTTCTCGATCTTCTAACCGAAGTTTGTGAATCCCATATTTCTCCTTCCTCCTTTGATTCCTCCCGAGACTTGTTCTTCCTCTTCAGCTTCTGCATGTTTTTCTTTAGGTCTATTTGAGGCACTTTCTCCTTGTCTCGAGCCTAAAGGGGTCCCTTTGTCTGGGGTCACTTTCTTTTGCATCTCGACCTCCTGGGTGTCCTCTAAAGCTGAGCTTAAGGGCCCGAATTTTTTTTCTTGACCATTCGAGGGAGGGGTTTGTTGAACAGTAGCCAGCTGAGGGCCTTTACCATTTGGGACCCCAGATTTGGGGGTTTTATGGGAGGTCTTTGACTGCTTGATCTAGTTCCAGCCCTCCTCCTTCCCTTTCTCCGCCTCTCCATTGCTCGAGCAACCCCTAGCAAAGTGACCGTAAACATGGCATTTCTGGCACTTGAAGGGAAGCTGCTCATCGTCTAGCTTTTGCACATGAGTCCAACTGCCGACATTGATTTTTATTGCCTCTGGAAGGCCCACCTCTAGATCTACCTCAATGCATATTCGGGCACAGTCGTATTGATCCTTGTTATTTGCCTGGTCAATAAATTTACCCAGGGTGTTACCTATGTGCTTCAGAGAACCCCATTTCCAGCAATGCACTGGGAGATTCAGCAACCTAACCCACACAGGAACAGCCATTGGTACATCCACTGTTGGGTCAAAATCTGGCGTCCACTTATTGAGATACAGGCCCTGAGGTCCCATGAAGTAGGGGCCATTCTGAAAGATCAGGTCTTTATCCTCTTTTGAGATGAATTCGAATAGAAAATAGCCTCTCCACAAGAAATACGAGGTTACATCGTTGTTGATCAACGGCGTCCAATTTTTGACAACCCAGTTCACCGTTGTTTTTGGGGAGGGCCAAAGACCCGTGAACTGTCCCACGAGAGCGTGATCCGCCACGGACAAAGCTACCTGGATCGGACCCTCAGGGGGAAGGGAGATTTCTGGAATAACAACTTTTTCACAAACTTGGCTGCTTCAGTTTTCTTCTTCTTCGGCAGCGTAGCCAGCAACAAGTTGAATGCATCCTCAGCGAACGGACGAGGCAAGGGAGGAGGAACCTGGGGCGAGCCCAGAACCTCCATGGCAGCATGGAGAAGCCCTAGCTTTGGGCGTGCGCAGGCTCACAGGCAGCTGTAGCAGTAGCGCGGCTCTTGATCAAAATCCCTTCTTCACTTTCATGATTTCCTCATCCCACACCAATTATCAGCCCTAACGTTTTCTTTTGCATTTAATCCCAAACTAGTGTTTTCTACTACACATGTGGAAATAAAGAAAACAATTTTTTCAATGTCCACAAATGACCAAAATAGGTCAATGGGACAACTATCTCAAATCCTGCACAAGGTGATAAGCCCAGTGGAAAAGGGAAGTGTCACCACTATTCCCGAGGCAACAACTTTCCTCATTTTAGTGAAACTATACCTATGCCCTTTCTCCTTGTCCTATGCATCTGCACAATATCCATATCCAGCTCCCTTGTTGCCATATGCATCACTACCCATCACCCTGTATCTCCTATTGTCATTCTTGTTCCCCATCACTCTCCCCAACACATACCCTTACAAAAAAAATTCAAATATATGGACAATTTACTTGTTGCATTCATTGATTATAATTTATTTATCACACATATTTAATTGTTATTCTCACAAATCAGTCAAAATTTAATGAACATGTTGGTAGATTTATTGCATATTTTTGAAGGATTTAAGACTAGATCCATGCTTCTGATTCACTAATTTGGAAGGTTAAGTGACAGATTTTGGATTCTAGATCAACCAATTATCCTAGATACATGCCCTAGAACTAGCATTCACTAGCTTTGACGTGAGGATTATTGTCGGCGACAGTTGTAGCTTTCCTAAACTGTCCAATCAAACCCCTTGGGATTTATTCAAGGGGAAAAAGTGATTGACAATACTACCTATCTAAATTTGGATTAGGAGTAAAGAAAAATTCACTTTGAGAGACCATGGATTCTTATACAAATCAACAAAGAAGAATGCCCACTGAAGATGATGAAGCCCACAACTAACAAAAAGTAGTGTTCTGAGTTTTGACATTTACATTAAGGAAAACCCTAGTTTTGATATTTTATAGCTATAAATTGCTAATATCTTTCCATTGAGAAATTATACTTTCAATTATTGCTATCTTTGAATGTATATCTAGCTTAAAGTTGAAAAACAATTTAAATAATTTCTCCAATATGTCTATGATTTACCAACATCACAATGGATCCATAATGACACTCATTCTATGTTTAAGATTCTAAATGATATGCAATTTCGAAACAAACCTGTGACGCCTATGGGGAAAATTGTTGATGCACTTCACTCACTAGATCTCCCTTTATAACTGACTGTATAACCTGTCCATTCATAAAAGTTGTTAAAAGTCACCACTTGTTAGCAACACTAAAATTAAGATGGGGAGAGCCATGCCTTAAAATTACCCATTTCGAGAGGTAAAGTATAGTTCATTTAGTTTTGAAAGCATTTTCAAAGTTCAAGCTGCAACTGGATACATAAAATACACTTCTAGTTGGAACTTAGTTTAGATCATATATGATTGTGAATATTCTATTGTATAAGAAAGAACGCACCTAACTCATCCTCCCAATGCATGTTATCCTAGATGATGCAACATTTCTTCTACTTAAATGTTGTTGATGTACCAATGAAAGGGTCAAATCTCACAGCTCTACTTGCTAGAAGTCCCAATAGGGAATCATCTTGAACTATTAGGACCAAAAACATAAGCTCCAAAAGCCTACAAGCAAAGTCATTAAAGTAGATTATAAGGATTGTTTCCCTTATTGGTAGAGAGAAACATTTAAAAAATATAAACACATAATAATTAAACATATTTGAAAAATGAAACTTCCTTCTATGAATCATTACTCTTAACCAACCATATCCTATTCATCATAAACAAAATATCAAAGAAGGAACTAAATCCTAGCAAGAGGATATAATGTCATTGTAAATTATTTATTAAGTACAACAATCCTAGCCTATATTGCTTTAAGTTTTGATTTTAAAAGTAAATTTTGACAAGATCCTGGTGCATTGGTGTTCAATAATGACTTTGTATTCATATTAGTTCCATATTACCTTGAGTTCTTACATTAGAAGGTAAACATGCAATGCTCAGTGTTCTCGTTTTTCTAGTATTTAGAAGACGACCAACATGTGAGAATGAATGGCATACATTACTGAAATGCCTTTTTTATGAGAGTATAGTTGCAATTAGAAGTGTAGCATATGTAACTCAATCCAAGAAGTCTAAAAAAGTTTAAATTCTTCAAAAATAATGCATGTTGGTAAAAAAAGTTCAAATTCAATATGATTCGAAATACATAATAGAAAACTCTAAAACAAAGATAGGTTTAAAGAGGATATAAGTAGAGCACAAAATCATTCATGAGCCTTACAACACAAACCATCCCTAAGCCTTGAATATATTTTTAACATAATTTTGGGATCAGCTGGACTTATTATTTACTACTATTTGCTACGTTTTTTACTCATCCAAGCCTCATTAAAGCAATATGTTTGTAGTCTGGTGCTTTCATTTGGTCACATATTGATGAAAAGTTGTAAATTGTAGGAATCTGTAGGGTTAGGTAAAGTAGACCATTAGGAGGTTGTAGAGCTTGAGTGGGCCTGACAGTAACGAACATGTGTTTCATAAGAGGCCAAAGGATCAAATCCAGAGTGGGGTAGAATATATACACCTCAGTAGACTTTTACAGACAAATCACTAGGTGGAGGTGGGTCCTTTGTCCCTTGCCTCAGAGAGAAGAAGTAGAATTGATGAAATATAAAGTTCTCTCAAATTTATAGCTTATCACTCATGCGAAACCTACCCAAATTTGATTTCTCAAGTAGTCTAAGGCAAATTTGAGATTTATCTTGAAAATAAGTTCCAAAACCCTTTCACTGTAGTCACTGTACAATGATCTATGTTTCCAACTGCCTTTTTGCAGTACCTTTTATATTTCTCATACAGATAACAAGGGCTTGACTAGTCTGACTGATAGCTTGCACATAGGTACTTCTTTATTTTACACCATTTTAGTTGTCTTTGATCTTGAAATCCTGTTTACTATCCAGAGATTCCTACAATGCAAGAAAACTATGTCATGGCCTAAATCTGGTAAGTATCTCATAGCCGACATCTACTTTGCCACTGCTGATAAACATTTTATTTTGTTCTGAGCTCAGTTTTTCTTAAGTTTGCAACCTCAACACTACTTCACTTTCATATGATACGCTTTGGTATGGGTGTTGTTGTGAGGTTGCTACAACTGATCCTGGATATATATTTTTGTCCCATTTAATGAAGTATTAAGGAATATATCAAGGATATTCACTAAGCTTACAATTCAAAATTACCAAGTAACAATCCAACTAAGAAATATTATAAATATAGACATTACCCACATTCTGATAAATCATAACAACCCTCAAAGGCAAAAAGTTCTGAATATGAGAAGCACTTTGGATTTTGGACAGCAATAGAATAGGAAGGAATGCTTTTATTTACTTGGCATCATCATGTTGTGCTAGATGAATACTTCTATTACATGATCAACTGGGCAAGAGTTGGCACAGGTATCAATTTTTATCAGATTACAGGTATCATTTTGTTAATTTCGGGCAACTATATCCAAAATCCATGTTGCATTGCTCATATGATGATGATGATATTTTTGTTGGATTCCTCTTTCGGAGAGGTGCAAGATTGATCTAAAGATCATCTTGTTTGGATGAGAAGAACTTATATTTTGATTTTATTTTCCACACATGTGCAAATTGTCAAGGTCGACCAAAATTTTAATGAAGGCTTGCAAGCCCAATAGATGTGTCACACACCCTCATTGATGGATATAAATTGGAGAGAGATGATGTCCATTTCATCATCAACTCATCACGCATTTCCTCTTGTGATCTGATTGGTTCATTCAGCCTTTGGAGGCCTCTCTCTCTGACATGTGCGGATCTGAAGCGGAAGGAGTGCGAACTGTTTTTAGGGCTCTTTGCTGGTGCATTGACACGCGTTTACCGTGGGTCAAAGCTTGGATTTTGACCTCCATTCTTGTGCAGAAAATCCAATCTCTTGAGGCAGCATTAGAGAGAAAAAAGATCGAGGAGAAGGGTGACCTTTGACCACAGCCCTAGACCGCAGCGTTGAATTTCTACATTGACTTTTTCTGTTGACCAGTGTTGACCTTTTTGGAGCTGTCTTTGAGGGGTGTGTGTGTGACACTTGGAGGATTGGCTGATCCAACTATGTATACTCTTGAGCAAAATGGTTTTGTTGAAAGGAAGAATAGAACCATTGTGGAAGTTTCCTGTGCCATTGTGTATGTTCAAAATAGATGCCCGCATTCCACATTAGACTCCAAGACTCCCGAAGAAGTCTTCTCTAGTAAGAAGCCCGATGCCTCCCACTTTAGGCTTCAAATGACATCATCAACATGAGATCCAAGTTTGACGAAGTCAATCTTGAGCTCAAGGCTCAAATTCTGGCCAATCCTGCTTTTGATTAAACCAAGGACACACATCAATGGGTCAAGAAGTCGTTGTCATCAAGCCTACAATAACAAACCCTAGATAAATGAACATGACAGCAAAAGGGGTCACATCAATGGGTCAAGAAGTCATTGTCATCATGCCTACAATAACAAACTCTAGATAAATGAACATGACAGCAAAGGGGGTCAATGACCTAGCCAGGGACACATTAGGGCTAGTAGTTACAATTGTAACCACAGAGAATATTGTTAGTGGATATATCTAGCATCTCATGCCAAATGAGGTGCCACCATATATTTTGAAGATTCTTCACTTGCCAAACACTAGGGCAAGCAATCTAGTATGGCCTTTGTCTAACTACTATAATTGTGATACTATCTAACATGAAAATTCAAACAAGGGGGAGCCATAGCAGATCTTCACGTCTTTATGAGGTCCCCTTCAGAGGAACCCCTCCATATTATCCACATTTTTTGTTTATATATTAAATTCATAGAAATAATGAAGGGAGGGGATCCCTCCAAGCAATAAAACACTGTTCTGCACATGGTTTATGATAACGTTTTTGCCAACTAATTAACTAGTTTAGATTTGCATGTTGTCTCTTTTTTGGGATTAATATAAGAAACTAGGGAGTTACGCAAATATTTAAAAGTCAAGACAGTTCATGAAATCAAGGGCTTGTAAATCCATTGCTTCAAATGCCAGTGTCAACATTAGATTCAAATTTGACAAAGTCTATCTTGAGCTCAAAGCTCAAATTATAGTTGATCTTGCATTTGATACATTAAAAAAACTCATCAATGGATCAATAAGACATTGAATGAGTGCTCTGTCATCATGCTTGTTGTAGTTAATCCTAATTAAATGAACACAAAAATAAAAGGAGTCAATGGATGCGCTAGGACTACATTAGGATTGGTAGTTAAAACTATAACTAGAGAGAGCATGTGATCACCGGCTATATCCATGGAATTTCAAGCCAAACGAGGTGTCACCATCTCATTTTAAGAGTCGCAACTTACAAACACTAGATAAGACTTTCAGCTCTAATATGGTCTTCATTCAACTAACACCATCGCACTCCTATCTAACACAAATCTTAAAAAATGAGGCAAAGTCACTGCAAATCTTCAAGTCTTTATGAGGTCCCATTCAGGGGAATCCTTCTATTTTCATATGAAATCCATGGGTTCTATCTCTATATTGAATTCATGGATACAACAACGACAAGGTTCCCTCCAAGCCATTAGAAACGACTCTATGCAAGAAGGCAACTCCTTGATAGTTTCTTTCCCGTGGATTTTGGCATAAGCAAGGATGCTATCGTGCTTTTAGTTTCAAGCCTTCTTGGAGGATCCCTATGCAAAAATATGCCCTCCTCCCAATCCCATCAATTCAAGGATGAGGTGAAGCCTAGGCTTTCTATTCCCTCAAAGAAAAAGCCGCCCCTCAATTTTGCCTTTATAGTGGAGAAATCAAAGGACATTCCGGTGTTGGAACTTGCATGTATATGCCCACAACTTTTTGTATTGAAGGGATGGCACTCTTTGTCCTTTGAATGGGCTTTGGCCATCTACAACAATGCTTCATGGGTGGAAAAATCAAACCTAGATTACCAACGATGAGCTCTTCCTCCATTCCAAGTGTTACTTCATTGTAATTTTTAAGGTCATGGTGGATAGGAAAAAGAAATTCAACCTAGGACCCTATTTCTAGGGGAAAATGCACCTCTCCTTTCATCCCTAGTTCTGAAAGTTTGATCCAAACACCATGATTATTACAACAACTTTGGTCTACGTAAGAGTTCCAAACCTCCTCTTCACTTATGGTATCCTAATTTTTTTGCAACTATTAAAAACTCCCAGAATCATTTTATTAAAGTTAATGGAGCTCATATTGTCATGGGCTCAACATCTTTACCCATATTTGTGTAGTGCTCAACCTAAGTTGTGAGTTTCCCAACTAGTTGCTCATATAATGGGTTGATCTCACTTTTACCGAAATGTTAGACATTGAAAGCACAAAATTTAGATGTAGATCATGCCAACAAATTGTACACCTCCAAGAAACCTATTCATCTTGATTCTTCACCAACATCTTCTACATCCAATGGACATAGGAAAAATCCAAAAGGATGGTAAGTAATACAGGGAAACATATGTGCTCCAAGAAAGAAAATGGCTCAACCGAAAGAAAAGAAACCTATGCAAGTTCCCCTTGGTAGTGGTGGGGAGACACACTCAACTTTGGTGCCATCAAATCTCTTTTGAGGTTTAAAGCATCTTCGTGAATCGAAAAAGGAAAAGCTTAGTCCTAACAACCTTGCTTTCATGATTCCCTTTCACAAATCAGTATATCACAATGCCACTAACCCATGTCAACAGAACTGGGTGGATCTATATTAGAAAGAAAAAGTGATCCTCATGAGACAAACCACAACACCTAGTGACCATGTAACTTCTTCAACTCTCTACAAACGAGTCAAGTTGTGTAACGTGTTTCTCTATGTTCTCTACATTTATATCTATTTCATAGTTATGTTTCAATATTATGTTCATAGTTATGGGATTGAAGCATGACAGAGGAAGAAGGAAATCATGTATCATCCACATTTTTCCAGTGTGAGTACCCATTTCTTTGTATTCACTTTTCATCCACAGAAGAAAAGAGCAAAGCATAGGCCTCTCCTAGTTGGGTTCATCCTGTATTGGGTTTTCCTAGGGTATATATTGTATTCAATGTATGGATGGTGTGTAATTGTTTGTTTCCTTCATTTAACTTTTAGTTGATTCTCAGTAATTTCTGTGTTAAATCTAATGATATGAAGTCTGCAATCTTGAGTAGAATAGTGCTAGTAAAAGACTGTATAATATTATAAAATTTGTTATGAAGATCCGGTGGAACATCCACGACAATGTACAAATCAGAAATGGAATAAGAACCCAGTGGCATGCATTAACTCCATTCCTTCTCTATGCTTCCAAGTTCCCAGAGATAAATAACATCAAAGAGTAACAAAGATACAAAGCAAGACAAAACTGCATATCAAAATGCACACTTGCATTTCTGAACCAAATGACAAAAACCTGCAAAGCCTCCAAACTAAACAAAGTCAACTCCACAACAAATGAGATTACTCGCACTAATATCAAATGTAAATCAATATACACTATTCATGGCACGGAAGCTACATTATACATGCAATAATTGTTTAAACTCTTACCTTCTCATAGACCTCTCGACAGATGGAGGAGGAGGGTGGCCTTCTTCTTCTTGAAACTGAATAATCGTGCTCGAGTCGAACTCTTCAATGCATTCAATATCGATGAGAGGGTTTTCAGGTTCCCCTCCTGTAGCTCTAGATGCGCTCTACTGTTTTGGTTGGTAACAGAATGTTATGTCTTTTGTTTGCCCGCCAATACTCCACGACAATCCCCTCTTCAAATTTATTGAAATTTAAATGGAGTGGGAAAATTATTTTCGGATGAGTCAAAGCATTTTAATCGAAAGGGTAAAACCTTTAAAAAAAAACAACAACCACCAAAAATTTATTCCAATATAATAAATATTTAAATTTCTTAAACTTATTCAAATATGGTAAATATTTTAATATTTTTCAAAACAAAGGTGGATGCTATGTTGGGTTTGAAAATCACTCTTTTTTTTTGTTATTTTATTTTTTTCTTGGTATATGATTAATCTAGATTCATCTTAGCTTCCAATCTATCAAATGTCTATAGAAATCAAATCTAAGGAATTTTGCATTTCAAGAGATTTAATTCCTCTCTCTCGGCCTTGGTAGATCTAGAGTTAAAATATATCTAGATTGGGTTAATTATTAATTTTATGTTTTTAATTTTTATTTTATTTTGACAAACTCTAACTGTTAAAGATAACATTACAACGTTTTGACCATGGGAGAAGAATTCAACACTGGAGAAACCCTAGAGGCCCAAGGAAAAATTGCAGGCGGAGAAAGGGTCGTATTATTGACAAAGAGTGAACAGGATCTAGACAATGTGATCGTTCATATCCTTGTCAAAATGCAAAATAAGATTAAATGGTAACAATGAGTTTTTTATCCACATGATATATATTTTGTACAAATATGGTGGCCATGATAAACCCTTTGAAGACACGCAATTATTCATCAAATATGTTTTTTAGATGACATTTTGACTACTTACTATTGGACCCACATGGAGGAGGAGGAGGAGTTGGTGGATTATGAACTAGAGGAGGGGGGTTTTCAACAAATTTGGTCTAGTTCCAAGGATTTTATCCATTTGCATTTCAAAGTCAACTTAGAAGGTCACCATACTATAGTTTCTGGGCCTACCAGATCTTTAGAAAGCAAAGTTAAGAATTCAATAGGCAACTGTCTAGCGGTTCGAAGGCCCTAACCCCTACTCCAGCCATGCACTATTTGGGTCCTTTAGTTTCAGCTAGCCCAGGGCCTGAGGACGTTTGTTAGGGGCTAGAGAACTCTTCTTGGGGTGTTTGGCTCTAAGTTTAGTTTCCCTATTGTCCTAAATATTGGAGGAAGACATATAATGTGTTACTACTTCCTTAGGGTTTTCAGAATTTTTTGAACACAATGGGGGTTCTTCACTCTCATAAGCCTCTCTGGATAGTTTTCTTGTATGTCCTTCATCTCAAGTGCCATCAGCCTCGCCCTCCTTCGGCGAGCTAGTGAAGGAGAGCCTTGCCTCAACAACGGAAGAAGGTCAAACTAACATCATAAATGGGCTTGTGGTTTTCAGGGAGAAACACCCTTGTGAATAAGAATGAGTTATGATTCAAAATGAATCTGAGAAAGAAAGGAAGTGGAAAATCCATTGTAGTGTAAAGAAGAAGAACAAATTCCTTCGTTCTCTATTTTTGGGAGTCAACGTCACCATTCAAAAGACTGAGGAAATGTCCCAAAAATACTTGGCTGGGTAAGTAAGGGGTTGAAAATTAAGGTCCTCAACCCTAAATGTGTGGGCAGACAAGGAAATATTACCTATTGTAAAATTTCCTCCAGAGGTGTCGCTATTAGCCCAAGGTTGGATTCATTTGTGCTTCAAAGATGTAGCAGACACCCGAGAGGTACAACAAATGGTTTAGAAAATTGATTCATCTCCTATCCTTGTCAATTTCTAGATGTTCCTCTTCGATGCAAAGTAGGAGAGACTAGATATGGCCCCAATCTAGGTTCATCTTCCAAGTCTCCCTCCTAACTATCGAGACACCCTAATTTTCAAAGATATAGGTAACTCATTGGGATCTTATCTAGCCCATGAATCTACATATTTAGATATGGGAATTAAGACATACACCCATATTTTGGTTAATATGGACCTCAGATAAGGGCTCATAGAAGGTGTTGTAGCTCCTACAGATAGCCTTGAGTTGAAAAATACTAGTGCCTAGGACATGTTAAGATCAGAGGTTAAATATGGACAACTATATGAATGCCTCTAACAAAAAATGGGTCAAGAGAATAATGGTTTTGGTGATTCAAGGATGGAGAAGACCATTTGAGCCTAATTCATGTGAATTTCCTATATTCATGAGTGCTCAGGAGGCTATGTGGCTTGATGGATTTTAAATGGGCCAAGTATAAAACAATGAGCAAAAACCTAAAAAATATGCAGAGGCATTGAGAGAGAATGGAGAAGGAACCCACAAGAGACAGGCAGGGTAGGAAGGGGTAGATGGAATGAATGAGGGAAGTATGGATTTCGCTCACCATCACACTTAATCAACGACACTTTCCTCTTTCAACTAAATTAAAAGGCAGATAGATTCATTTTAAACACTTTGAAAGTTAGGATTTCCCTTCCTTTCTCCTTCTCCACTTTGTGTGTGGTCACAGGCCAATAGAAGGCATGGATATCGGGATTGGGGTGTAGTGTATTCAGATATTGGGTTATGAAGGAATACATTTTAGGTGTAGGCGGGGCCATATGTATGGGCACCTAGCTAAAAACTATAAGCTTCCACTTTTTGCGTAGGACTATCCATCAAGAGGCAAGGACATATTAGGTTAGAAAAGGGTTCTAGATTGGAGATTTTGGGCACCGAGGAAAAGCTATATGGTGCAACTCCTCTCTGCAAAACATCCTCCATGTCGTTGGTGACAATTGTTAGGAGATGGTGTTTATGTTTACAGTTTTCTAAAATCCCTACTAAATGGGTGGAGTTTCATTTCCTTGGATGCTAATGGAAGGTTTTAGGGTTTACTAGTTGGATGCAAAGCCATAAATATTTGGGTATTCAATTCTTGGGGTTTGGATTCTAGTTTTTCCATTGAGGACAGAGAGCGAGAAGTGGAGGGAGATATGGAGAGGGGGGTAGGGAGAAGGAAAGAAAGGGAGGGAGGGAGGGAGCGATATGGAGAGAAAGGGAGAGCTGGAGACTAACAATTATGCACACTATTTGTTTGTCTTTATTAGAACGAAGGCTTGAGATTGTATTTTGTTGAGGAAAACGAGAGAGGAAACCCTAATTTTGGGGGATGAAATGGTTATGGTAGCAAGGAATCTTTTGAATGAAACATTTATTTTTCATGTTGTAAAATTCCACCCGTGTAAGCAAACTACAAATGATGTTCAAACCAAGTTGTAAAAATCTAGAATCTTTATTAAATGTAAAATCATTTTATTGTTGAGAACTATCTAGGCTAGGAATGAAAGTCCAACACCTTCCATTAACCAATTTTCAGTACACACTTCATTAGAGGCCTCTTTTATACTCAATTTAATATCAATTTTATGCTTAAATGCTAGGACTACCACACAACTTCCCTCATTCCATGCTTTACTATATGCCTCTTATATATTCATAGCTTGTTTATCATGTAGGAACCTCTAGGACATATGAATCCAGCACATGAATCAACCCCTAGAAAAATACATTATATGCTTCCTCATAATTAAGGGGTTTATTATAACTCTTAAAGGAAGTTTAGATTATTGGTTGTGGGCTGATACAAACCTTTTTATTGAAGATATAGTTATGATTATGAGCCTTGGAAACTTAACCTAAATCCCATGAAATTCTCTATCTCCAATCCATATCTAGGTTGATTACTCATATTTTCTTATCCTTAATACCTTGTTTAGAATTAGATAGGTCTAGTATCGTACCTAGCCTAGTCGTTAGCCCATGTGATTCTCTAAAACTAGGCTACATGCATTGATTATCGTACTCCTTAAAGGTTAGTTTCAAAAGTGTGAGTGTTTTTCTTTGACATCCCAACTTGTACAATTATCCCATAAATTAGATTTATTTCCAAATACAAAGAAGCACATATGATATACCTTCAACATTTGTGTATTTTCCATCTCTAGTGCTCTGTCGAATTTCTTCTTGTGCCAAATCAAACCATAATCGCTCCCAATCTAGAAGCTTCTCCCTCCCATTAACAGAGTCCTGGGATATATGCCACCTCTTGGGAAGTCCTATAAGAGCTAGGCTCACCAAATCATCTGAGGCAACATAGATCCCAACACTTCCAAGCTCATCTTGACATTGAGTGAACTTGGTCAAGTATTTTTGGATCATGTCTCCCTTCTCCATTTTGATCTTCCTGAGCTTGTCTTTCAGCACCAACTTCCTGTGGTTGCTGCTATTCAGGTACATATCTATTAAGGCCTTCCACATTGCAATGGTTTCACCTTCTCATGGAGGCTTGAGACACTATGGCCTCGAACTCCCTCTAACAAGATCCTTCTCGCCTTTGCAACCAAGGTGTGTTAGGAAGTGCTAGGGTGTGTTAGGGAGTGTAAAAGCATGCCCAGGATTGTAGGGGATGTTAACACATGCCACATAGTGCTAAGGCATTTGAGACATGCCAGGTGTTATGGAATGTCAAGATGTAAATTATGTTGCTTAGTTGTTTTATGACCACAGTTGGATGTGATGAGCTTTGTATTGGTAACTTTTTAAGTGGGATGCGTTGAGATTGGACACGAGTAACCTAAGATGAGTTACAAGTAGTTCTTAGGTGAACAAGGCATATGTTGAATTTCCACAACACATGAGAATCTAGGTTTGGTCTTAGAATATTTGATGCAAACACACAAAAGTGCCACAACACATCTACTTTTCACAACAAAATCTACACACATCAAGGAATCATGAACTAGTACACATGAAAAATTTTAAATTTTTCAAAACGTTCTTCATTAAATTACAAACTATAATAGAATAGGCTAGAGCTCGCATACCTGGGATCATGGCCCTTTACAATCACACTGATATAACTAGGGCTTGGTGTTAGTCCTTTGACAACCAATCTACCTTGAAGAAGACAACACCTGACCCACTTTTTTATGGTGGCCACACATATCCCTTTTAGTCCACATGTCCTGAACACATCTGACAGGTCCTCTTGCCTCTCGTTATGCGACTCCTCAATCTGCCTCTATCAATGAAATCAACTCCTTTAGGTTACTAAACTTGGATAAAAACCCCTTTAGGTTATGGGTTGTGATAAGGGAACCCCTAATCCACTTATCACAACTAGAAATAGGCTTATGAACACCATCAATATCTATTGTAAGTGTTGTGATGAAAGCAATAATGAATACAAAATTTGTGGTCAATAGGACAGGGAAAAAGTATGCCATAAACATAGTAGGAAATTTTGGAAAAAAGGTTTAAGTAACCGGGACTGCGCTTCCGCTCTTATCTCCTTAACCTTGCTCTTCTTTAAACTCTTTAAACCCTCCCTGTAATGGGAGCTTGCTCCTTTTCATTTACAACTCCTTATGTGAGAGAACACTACAAGATCCATCTCAACATGATGAAGTGTATATATTGTGAGTAATTCAAATAAAGGCTTTGCAAATTATCCAACTGTCTACATTTGGTATACATGATAATAATGGCAATACCCACAAACACATATCCTCGTAACCAATACCTAGTTCTCTAAGAATCAAGTAATGTTTCTAATATGCTCAATTAGAGATCAAGGATTCTCCTAGGAGGTCAATTTGCTGGTTTGGGGTGTTGTTTTCGGACTTGGATACTTAGTGGTTAAGGGCTTCAAGGGTCAAGCGTTAAGGGCCAAAGGGATTTAGGGTCAGAGGAATTAGCAGTTAAGGACTCAATATTTAAAAGATTTAGGTGTTAGTGGTTAAGGGTTTAGTAGTTAAGGTTTTTAGTGGTTAAGGGTCACAGGTTAAGAGGATAAGGATTTATGGCTTAGGAGGTTCATGAATTAATATAGGTTAGGGGTTAATGTCATAAGATTTAATGAATGAAGGGGTTTATGGGTTATGATTTATGAGTGCAGGGGTTAAGGGAATATGGATTGGGGGTTAAGGGGATAGGGAATTTAGTGGTTATGGGTTAAGGGCTTATGTTTTGTGATAATTGGACTCCTAATCCCCTTATCACCACTATTTTGGGTTCCTCTATCAATTTCTCTCACTTCCTTCCCTCTAGGTCCCCTAGGCCCTATGAAATTAGGTCCTAAGCCCCCTTCTCATTCTCTAATGCTAGGATTATAGATCTTAGTAAACCATGCTTTCACCTATGACTTCTACACATACATGCTACCCTTGTGTCCCCTTGGCCTGTTCAAGACACCATAAGATACCCCCTCCCCCCCAGAAACTTTTTTATTATGTTATTCCACTTTTCCTAATGTTATGACCCCCCAAATTTGGTCTCAATGCCCCTACAAGTACACCCTTGGCCCCCCTTGGCTAAGGGAGTAAACGTATTAGGGGTTATGGGTTGTGATAAGGGAGCCCCTAATCCACTTATCACAACTAGAAATAGGCTTATGAACACAATCAATATCTATTGTAGGTGTTGTGATGAAAGCAATAATGAATACAAAAGTTGTGGTCAATAGGACAGGGAAAAAGTATTCCAGAAACATAGTAGGAAATTTTGGAAAAAAGGCTTTAAGTAATCAGGACTGCGCTTCCGCTCTTATCTCCTTAACCCTACTACTTCTTTAAACTCTTTAAACCCTCCTTGTAATGGGAGCTTGCTCCTTTTCATTTACAACTCCTTATGTGAGAGAACACTACAAGCTCCATCTCAACGTGATGAAGTGTAAATATTGTGAGTAATTCAAATCGAGGCTTTGCAAATTATCTAATTGTCTACATTTGGTACACATGATAATAATGGCATTACCCACAAACACATATCCTTGTAACCAGTACCTAGTTCTCTAAGAATCAATTAATGTTTCTAATATTCTCAATTAGAGATGAAGGATTCTCCTAGGAGGTTAATTTGCTAGTTTGGGGTGTTGTTTTCGGCCTTGGATACTTAGTGGTTAAGGGCTTCAAGGGTCAAGCGTTAAGGGCCAAATGGCTTTAGGGTCAGAGGATTTAGCGATTAAGGACTCAATATTTAGGAGATTTAGGTTTTAGTGGTTAAGGTGTTTAGGGGTTAAGGGTCACAGGTTAAGAGGATAAGGATTTATGGCTTAGGAGGTTCATGGATTAATATAGGTTAGGGGTTAATGTCATAAGATTTAATGAATGAAGGGATTTATGGGTTATGATTTATGAGTGCAGGGGTTAAGGGAATATGGATTGGGGGGTAAGGGAATAGGGAATTTAGTGGTTATGGGTTAAGGGCTTATTTTTTTGTGATAATTGGACTCCTAATCCCCTTATCACCACTATTTTGGGTTCCTCTATCAATTTCTCTCACTGCCTTCCCTCTAGGTCCCCTAGGCCCTATGAAATTAGGTCCTAAGCCCCTTTCTCATTCTCTAATGCTAGGATTATAGATCTTAGTAAACCATGCTTGCACCTCTGACTTCTACACATACATGCTACCCTTGTGTCCCCTTGGCCCGTTCAATACACCATAAGATACCCCCCCCCCTAGAAACTTTTTGGTTATGTCATTCCACTTTTCCTAATGTTATGACCCCCCAAATTTGGTCTCAATGCCCCTACAAGTACACCCTTGGTCTCCCTTGGCTCATAGAGTAAACGCATTAGGGGTAATGGGTTGTGACAAGGGATCCCCTAATCCACTTATCACAACTAGAAATAGGCTTATGAACACCATCAATATCTATTGTAGGTGTTGCGATGAAAGCAATAATGAATACAAAATTTGTGGTCAATAGGACAAGAATCATCAAGATGTTGAACCATACAATGTAAAGATGGTTTTCAATGCTAGCTAGTGATCTAGTCACATAAAAGAGTCCCCCATAAATTTGCGCTTTGGGACACCCCTAGGATTCAATAATTAATCTAAAGTGAGAGGATTCATTGCTAAGGTGACAATGGAAACGACCTTGGGTTGACGCAAAATGACACTTGGTGATCCTTACAAAACTAGGGTGTCGGTTTCATCATCAACAAGAGGCACAATTGACAAGTGGCAACATCTCACATTTAAGGGACTTAGCAACAAATATTTATGCATGTTTTTCCACCGAGGGTACCTTAATTCACATTTCCTAAGGCACAAATCACATATTTGGATGAATTTTGGATAACACACGATCGCACAATCACATATAAGTAAGAGAAAGAATTTATCAATCGCACAACACAAGATGTAGTTGGGGAAGCAACTGCTCAAAAACATTTATCTCTATTTTGTATTAAGTCAAGGAATCATGAAACAATACAATGCTTAATCTCTCTTGATATTCTCCAGCACTCTGCCAATTGTCTCCTGCTGATCTAGAAAAATCGGTCTAATACTTAGCCAATTCTCAACCTGCCTTGCTCACACAATTCCTATGGAATTATCTCCATATTAATTAGGAAAATCAACCTTCCTTCATTGCACAATCCATCATGGCATCCCAATGACTTTATAATTGCACATTGGAAATTTTCTATAAATACAACTGATAGTTATGTTCCTGTGAACTGTGTTACAATGAGGATGAAGGGTCTTTTTTATTATTTAAAAATAAGATAAAACCCTAACCCGAGGAGATGTAACACCAAGAGTTTATGGGCCCCGTTGGGGTTAGTTGGGCAGCCAACTTTCTGGGGTCATAACTTGGTCATATGATCTTCGTATGACGCACATGATACCTCGTTAGAAAGATCTCTCCGAGGACTACAACTACTAGTGCGATTTCTATGAAATCGCTAAACCTTTCATGCCCAAAAAAGCGTCGTTTGGGGCCTCAAAACAACTCCTGAAGTTCAGGACCCGAAAAACTGACAAAAATAGTAAATTGTGCTATAATTAAGGAAATTGAAAAACTGAAAGAGACAATGGTGAGGGCCCAAGTGGAATAGGCGAGTGGCCACCAATATCCACCTCGATCACCTTAAATCAAATTTCTTGAGCTAACTCAGTCATCATGACTTAGTTAACTAACAAAAGTTGTTATGAGACGAAAGTACAATTTATTGTCCAATTTATTTAAGGGGAAAATAAATTAGACGCCTCACATTCCTCACTCCTGGTACATCAAAATTCCTCACCAGTGTGGGTGCATTTTTTTTGTCCTTTCTAGTTTCCAATTTCATTGTTTCTTGTTGCAAATTTCAACACTCCCTCTCAATAAGAAAGGAATTCAACATATCTCCATCCGGTACCTTTGGAATGTTCTGCATGCTACACTTCTCTAGTGTTTTTTGCACCTGCAAATCCTGAAACTGAATAGCCTCCGAACAACTTACTCAGTATAATGCATCTGTCATCAGAGTCTTCTGACTGCTGCTAGCTACTGCACCTGTCTAGTACTGGATTCTCTGCGCTACTGCTAACATCTGCATCCGTGCCCTTTGAACTATTGCTAGCTCTGATTTGTGATCCATTATTTGACATCTATCACTCTGATTTCTGTCTTGTTGACATCTTACTACATAAATCTAACTGATCCTTCCTACTACTATTGTACCGTGGGCTCCTCGTAGCCAGGTTTGATCCATGAGACACACCATCTCAATGGACCTTGCCCAAATTTCTTATCTTGGGATTATGTCTACACATCACCCCACCGTACACCTCGAGGTATGGCTACTCCCTCTTCCCATCTAGCTCAAAATTTCCCCCCCATGGAGGTCTCTGCTTGAGTGGACGCTTCCACTCAGTCTCCTCTCTGCTTCTCCAATTGTGGCAGCGACTCCACAACCTTCTAAGACTGCTTCTCATGAGGATGCATGTTGAGAGGTAATTTATGCTCCCTTTAAACCACCAAGTCTCTAACTTTTGCCTTTCTCCTCAAATATTTGCATGCATCTGGTACCTTAATTACATATAGGTTCTTGACTCGCGCACAGTGTAATTGTCCCGACGTTACAAAAAGTTTCTAAAAAAAAGTTGATTTTAAATCGATGATATCTCCCTTATCCGAGCTCCGATTTGACCGATGTGTTTTTTTTTTTTGGGGGGGGGGGGTATATTTTCGCAAGGAATCCAAATATTCTATTTGTTTTTGAAAATTTTACACCAAAATATTCAAATATTCTCTGCAAACTCACCACCCAAAAAATTCCTGCTCTGATACCATGTAGAAAATATAACCAACGAGATTCAATCTAATCTTGTAATCTACTAAAACAAGATATTGAATCCTTCCTAAAATTTGCGGAAACAAAACACGATCGCGCAATCACATATAAGTAAGAGAAATAAATTATCAATCGCACAACAACAAGATGTATTTGGGGAAAGAAACTGCTCAAAACCCCTCTATCTCTATTGTGTATTAAGTGAAGGAATCATGAAACAATACATTAATGCTTAATCTCTCATGAGATTCTCCAACACTCTGTCAATTGTCTCCCGTTGATCTAGGCAAACTCGGTCTAGTACTTAGCCAATTCTCATCCTTACTTCAGCCTGCCTTGCTCATGCAATTCCTAGGGAATTAAATCCCTATTAATCAGGAAAATCAGTCCTCCTTGATTGAGCAATCCATCATGGAATCCCATTTACTTTATAATTTCACGTGGGAAATTTTCTTTGAATACAACTGATAGTTATGTTCCCTTTAACCTCTGTCTCAACTGTGTATTCCTCGAAACTGACATGCATGCAACTATTAATAGCGAATTATCAGTTATATGATTTATCACTCATTGTGAATTAAATATAATTTAATTCACTGGACCTCTCACTAGCTCATCACTCAGTTAGAACCAGTTAAGCTGATTTTAATGCATTTAATTGAGCTAATTACACTTGCACCCTACTAATGCATCAACTTCAATTGGACCCAAAAAATATTAGAATCCCTCTAGATGCCTCATCTCAGACCCTCAAGTACTTGAATTTCTTGAGCTAACTCGGTCATCATGACTTAATTAACCGACACAAGTTGTTATGAGATGAAATTACAATTTATTGTCCAATTTATTTAAGGGAAAAATAAATTAGATGCCCCACATTCCTCACTCATGGTGCATTAAAATTCCTCACCAGTGTGGGTGCATTTTTTTTTTGTCCTTTCTGGTTTCCAATCTCACTGTTTCTTGTTGCAAATTTCAATATTTCAGAATTTGATGCGGCCTTCACACAAAGACACCATTGAAATCACATGCCATATTCTCATGAGAAACCTCTCTTAAGCTCGATCTGCCAGAAGAGAACCAACAATGTGCCATCCTACCTCCTAGCACAAACTGACCCTTAAGGTATGCAACATTCTTCTGAACCCTCACATGATGATCTTGCTCTTGGAGGATGATCATGACCTCCCTTTAGCAAACCTTACTCTCCCTCGTACTCGACCTACTTTAGGACTACATCTCTCTTCACCTCCTTGATGTGCCAGATAGTGGGAATACATGTCAAACATGCTAAGATGTGCTAAGTGATGAGGCATGCCAAGATGTGCAAGGGTGTGTCAATGCGTGTCATGGACTGTCAAGACAAAAAAAGGGAGAAAAAATTTAAACTACAAGGAAATGAACACATAAGAGGGTTAATAAGTCATCAATTTACCTTTTCCAAGAGGGCATGCTAGGCACACCAACACTAGGCAGCAATAGGTGCCAAGTGAAAAGTCTTAGTGCATTCTAAGTGCCAAGTATTCCTTTGTTTTTTCTCATCTACTTTCCAACAATGGATAACCACAAATAAATTTAATATTAAACCATGTCAAATCATACCAAGGCATCTCAATGTATTCCATACATGCTAAGACTTTCCAAGCGCCAATATGTGTCAGGGACTAGTGTTATGCATGTTATGAAGTGGAAGGGAATGTTGATGAGTGCTAAGGTGTGCTAGAGAGTGACAATGCATGTTGATGAGTGTTAAGGATTACTAGGAAAAAACATTAAGGGAGCACTAGGTAAAAATTCATGGAAGTTAATGAATATGAGGAACGTGTGCCAGAGACTAGTGTTAATGAGTGTTAGTTGTCATGCCAAGGAGGGACTGATCACAAAGTATGCTAAGCATTGGTAAGGCATGCTAGGGAATATCAAGGCATGTCAAGAATTCCCAAAGTGTGCTTGGGAGTTCCAGGGTGTGCTAATTATATCATGTGCCAATTAACAGTGTCAAGATATGCCAATACATGCTAGGTGCTAAGGATGTGGTGCAGGGTGCCAGGGTATGTTAATATGTGTCAAGGCAACAAAAGGAAGAACCGATAAGAGGGTTAATAAGTCAGGACTTTATCTTTTTGAAAAGGGGCATGCTAGGCACACTAGTAATAGGTCCCAATACATGCCAAGTGGCATTGTGTACCAAGTGCTAATGTATGTCAATGTATTCAACCAAGGTGCTCCAGGGCATGCTAGGGACTATATGCAGCATGCCAACACATGCTAGGAGAGTTCGATGTTGTGCTAGTGCATGCTACCATGTGCTTGGGCGTCAGTGTCATCACAATATGTTCTAGGTACAAATATGTTCCAATACATGTGGGGTGCTAAGAAATGTTAGTGTGTGCCAAAGCATTAATTTTAAGGCGTGCCTAGATTGGTGAGGATTGTTAGGTCTTTCTCATTAATAGAATTGTCAAAGCTTGATTATGTATTAAATAATATATTTCCTACACACAATAATAGAACTTTATCTAAAGGGAATTTTCTAGATAATAAACTTAATATATATGAATCATGTGTTGACTCATAGGAAATCTCTATTCGACTAGTCATTACTCGAGGGAAATGATACACACTAATTAATTCTAAAAAATTGATTGACCCTAACCACTATGGCCTTGGACATATTATAAAAAATACTCCACAATAATGGTATTAAATCTTTAACTTTTGAAAAAAAATATATTAACAAGCACATAGCATCATCAAAAACTCATTGGAATGATCAATGATGACAGGCATTTTTTGGCCGTCACCAAAAGTAACAAAAAGAGCATTGGTGAGGGTCATTAAAATTTTGTCACTAGAAGTGTCCCCAAAGAGAGAATTAGTGATGGGCCTTTAATGACCCTCACCAAAAGTTTCATTGAAAAAAGTCTTTGGTGATGGACCATAAAGGACCATCACTATATACACTTAGAGTGACAGTTTTTTAATGATCAATGATGACGGACATTTTTTGACCATCACCAAAAGTAACAAAAAGAGCATTGGTGAGGGTCATTAAAAGTCCGTCACTAGAAGTGTCACCAAAGAGAGAATTAGTGATGGGCCTTTAACAACCCTCACCAAAAGTGTCATTGAAAATGTCTTTGGTGACGGACCATAAAGGACCATCACTATATACACTTACAGTGACGGTTTTTTAAGGACCGTCACCATATGTGACATTGGTGACGGACCTTAAAGGTCCGTCACAAGCATGACCCTCACCAATGTGTTTTTTTCTTGTAGTGAAAATTTACAACAATATTCCTGTTGATTGTAAACCTCCAGTTATTACAACAAAGGTTATATTTTCCAAGGCTTTTGAAGATGATTTTGATTTAATATTTAGAGAAATAAAATCTAGAACTTTGGAAGACATGCAAAATGATGAAATATAATTTGATGCTAACAGAGCATCATTATGGAAATTGAGAGCTAAAGCAGAGAAAGAAGAAAGAAATTTAAAATAAAAAACTGAAACTTATTCATCTTCAAAAATTAAGGATGAGGATCAAAAAATAGGTTTAATCACTTCAATGTTGATAAATTTATCTAACAGAATCTCAAGAATGTAAACTCGGCCCAGACAAGAACCTAAAAATTTAAACAGACCTTCGAGGCCCTACAGAAGGCCTTTTCAACCACAGATCTTATAGAGAGAAAGACATAAAACTAACTAGAAAATACAACCTCCATTAATGATTGATGATGAAGATATTGAGTAGATAACACTAGTTTTAGATGATATCAATTGTTTTTCCATTCATACATCTGAAAGTGTTATTATTCCTATAAATCATAATCAGTATTTAATTCAAAATACAAAATCTGCTAATGTTTCCAAGTATCAATATTTTTCTAAATTTTATAATTGTTGAGCTAAACAAAAGGTATAATTTAAGGAAGAGACAAAACCTAGGGAGATCAATTAAGAAAGTTACTTTTGATGAAACACAAAATAAGACTTCTAAAAATTCATCCTCACAGT
Organism: Pinus albicaulis; assembly: GCA_034641835.2. NCBI lineage: Eukaryota > Viridiplantae > Streptophyta > Pinopsida > Pinales > Pinaceae > Pinus > Pinus albicaulis. The sequence goes on along the minus strand of JAXQQM020086445.1, from coordinate 230,783 downwards.
AGCCAAATCAAACAAAACTAGAAAAGTTGATTACTTTTGTTTTTAATGCTGACAGTGAATTAGAAAAAGTCAAAATCTGAATTCCTTTATTTGTGATCACAAGAAATCATGGGTATAAGAAACAAGATTCTAAATGGATTCAGTCTTTATAAGTGGATGTTTAAGGATTTGTGATAAGTTTACATGATGAAAAACCTTCTATTATTTTTGGACCAAGTCTATACATTCAAGATGAGAGTGTTCCTCCTTTTTATTTGTCTCTAAAGATTCATGATTTTCTCCTCTATAATTGTATGTTAGAGACTAGGGCATCCCATAATTTAATGCCAAAAATCATTATTAACCAGCTTTAGTTGTAGGTGACAAGGCCATATCATGACTTAGACATTTTTTATTCTAAAAGGGTACAATTTTTGGGACTAATCAAATATTTGGTAGTTACTTTAGCTCAAATTCCTATAAAAAGTGTGGTAATGGTTACCGCACTTAATCCCAAAATTTAGTACGCTCTTATCAAGGTCCTGGTGTGCTAAACTTGGAGGAAGTTTACAAATGGATATATCATATGCTACCATTCTAGTTTGTGGAGGAGATCATTTGATATTTTATAGAGAAGTCATGTTTATAATGTTGTGTGTAATGCTAGAAAAGTTGTAAATCACCCTATCTATGTCGTGGACCAATATTTAGGGTGTTTTATTTTAGTTGTAAATGATGGATGCAATGTAAAAAAATTAATTAAATACATTGTAAGTATTCCTCAGTCTTTAGAGAATCATGTTTGGAAGATGTATTTCGACGAGGCCTCTTCTAGAGATGGATACAAAGTTGGAATTGTTTTAATTTCAACTAAAAATAAAATCATCACTCAATATTTTAGACTAGACTTTGAGGTCCAAAGATTGACAGTGTTTGGAGATTAAAAATTAGTGGCGAAACAAGTTATGAATATTTTTTCAGACAAAACATCCTAGGTTAAAATGAGGTTTGGTATTGTATAGAGAATTATTTCCAAGATTTTAACATTACAACTATACCAAGAGATGACAACATGTAAGATGATTTTTTACCAGTTTCTGCATGTACCTTTAAATTTATAGATTCCTTCCAATTGCAATACCATATTGAAGTTATATATAGACATTCTATCCCTGATAATGTAAAACATTGGTAAGTATTTTAGGATGATGAACAATTGGAAAAAATTATACAAATTATCGAAGAATTTTCTTGCCTGCATATTGATGAAGAGAATAATGAGATAGTAAAAAAACACACTTTTTATTGAGAGATAAACTTGAAGGAGAAAATAGTTTACCATGATATTATGCAACTGTCTAATAATCATATTCCTAAGGGATTAGTTCCCCTTGAGAGATTATTAGACCAAAATGGTTTTACAAAATTTTCAGCACTAAATTCACTATGATATGATGTGCAAGACTGTAATATTGGTATGACAGAAGAAGTTAAAAACATCAAAATTTAAGCAACATTACCATAGGATATTAGAGATAGATATGTTTAGTTTCTCAAAGAATTTTTTTTTTTTGGCTTGGACATATCAAGACTTGGAGACTTATGACACATCTATTACTAAACATAAGATTCCTTTAAAACCATGGAATAAACTAGCCCAACAAAAGCTAAGAATAATAAATCCAATCCCACTGCCAATAATTGAAGAGGTTAAGGAAATTTCTAGATGCAAAAATTATAGTTCCTTTAAGATATTTTGATTGGATAGCCAATCTGGCTCCTGTCAAGAAAAAAAATGAAGAAATAAGATTGTGTGTTGACTTCATGAATCTTAATAAATTGTCATTGAAGGATAATTATCTAGTGCCAAATATGGACCATATTCTTCAAAGGGTAACGGGGTAAAATATAATTTCAATGTTAGATGGATTTCAGGTTATAATCGGATATTGGTGAGCAAAGAGGACAGGGAAAAAACAATGTTTACTAAACCATGGGATACTTTCATGTATGCTAAGATTCCCTTTGGGCTAATAAATGTAGGATAAACCTTTCAAATATACATGGAATTGGCATTTGTTGTAGAAATTAATGAGTTTATGGTGATTTACCTTGACGATTTAAATATTTTTTCAGAATCTGATGCACAACATATTAAACATTTGAGGAAATTTTTTTAGAGATGCGAAAAATTTGGAATTTCTATTAATCCCAAGAAATTAATATTTGCCTTGAAAGAAGGAAAATTTCTAGGACATATTATTTCAAAGGAAGGAGTTACAATAGATCCCAAAAGAGTGTCAACTATTCAGTTAATTAGTTTTCCCAAAACAAAGAAATAAATTCAAGCATTCTTGGGGAAAATCAATTTCTTAAGACGATTTATACCCAAATATGCTAAGATTGTAAAGGACATTACTGATATGGTTAAAAATAATCATGAGGTTAAATGGAATGCACATTCTAGATTTTCGTTCTCCCAAATAATAAAAAAGCACTTTCAGAAGCACTAGTACTAGCCAGTCCAGATTATTCAAATCCCTTCAATATTTTCTCCTTTGCATTAGACAATATAATAACAACAATTTTGTTACATAAAAATTAAGATCATCATGAGTAGCGAATTTCTTTCTATAGAAAAATTATGAGGGATTCAAAACTGAAGTATGTTATAATTAAAAAATAGGCTTATGCTTTAGTTCAAGCCTTAAAATCTTTAAGATTTTATGTGTTTCATTCTCCAATAATAGCTTAAGTACCCAATAATTTAGTAAAAAAAGTGTTCAATCAACCTGAAACAAATGGGAAAATGGGGATATGGATAGCCAAAATCTTGGAGTTTGATTTGGATATAAAACCAACATAGCTAGTAAAAGGACAAGGATTGGCTAAATTATTAGTAGAATAAAATTGTCAAGTTTTAGAAATAAATTCAATCATGAAAATTTCAGGTACACCAGAGTAGAAGAATCCACAAGAACCTTCTTTTTTTGTAGAGGAGAATAATCCACAAGAACCTTCTTTTGTTCCAAAGGAGAAGAATCCATGAGAACCTTCTTTTAATTCAGTTCCTTCCCAACTTCCTTTGAATATTGATGAGAAGTTTTTGTTATCAAACTAGTATAGGGATATTGTACATTTTTTGCAATATTTTAAATATCCTCTTGAGTTTATAAAGAATCAATTCAGGTCTCTTAATCTTAAAGCAATGAAATACTATATAGTTAATGAAAATTTATATTGGAAGGATCCGTTGAATATTCTTTTACTATGTTTAACTGAAAGTGAAACAAAGGGTGTAATCGAGCAGTTTCATGAAAGAGTATGTGGAGGCCACTATGCTTAGAGAGAAACTGAACACAAGATATTTAGATAAAGATTCTATTGGATTGTTTTCCCAAGCTCGTTTGAAAGTATGGAGTTTCATTCCTTTCCGAATCCTTTTATATAAACAAAAACTAGTTTCTCTGACTCTCACTTCATTCTTGGTTAAAGCTCCTTTCTTGGAATGGGGTCTATATTTTATTGGTGAAATAATCCCTTCGTCCAGTAATCAAAATAGGTGGATCCTAACAAAAATATACTATTTCAAAAAATGGTTAGAAGCTATGCGTGTGAGGAATGAAAATGATTTTGTTGTCATGAAGTTTATTGAAGAAAATAATTTTTCTAGTTTTGGGTGTTCAAGAAAAATAGTTACATATAATTATCAAGATCTTAGCTCCATTAAAATGATTGAGTTTTGTCAAAAATATAAAATTTCCTTACATCACTCTACATTGTACTATCCAAGAGGGAAAGGGCTAGCAAAGTCATCAAACAAAATCTTGATTAAAGTTATCAAGAAGGTATTGGAAGATCATAAAAGAAATTAGGGCAATCATTATGCAGTTTAGGAAAATGGAGTTTCACCCAAAAGGTCTACTAGTAATTCTCCATTCCAACTAGTTTATGGCATTGAAGTTATTTTTCCTACTCAATTAGTGTTTCTAGTAATGAAGCTCTTGCGGGATTCTTATGAGGAAACTGATGATTTATCAAAAAAATCAGTCATATCATTGAAAAAAATCAAACCAGAGAATAATTTCAACACAAACTCCTTCAATATCAAGAAAAAATGAAAATTTTATTTGATAAGAGAGTCAGAGAGAGATTTCAAGCATGGAGACCTAGTATTAAGACGAGACACAAGAAGAGAATAAAAAGGAAAGCATGGGAAGTTTGTCAACCTCTGGTTGGGACCTTTCAAAATTGCAGAAATCAAGGGAAACAATACTTTCATTCTTCAAAATTTGGAGGGAGAATACTACTCATTTCTAATCAATGGGCAATATTTGAAGCATTACATTAAATTTTGAAGTCAATTTTATTTATCATCATTGTAAATATCAGTTTGTTTATATTTCTTGAAGAAAGTGTGTTTTTCTTACAATGATGGCCCCATATCCCAAGGAGAAGGCACATGGATCTGCAAGTTCTCTGCATTCCACAGGGGGAAACAGACCCTAGATGGAGCCGATGTGGTAACATGTTTTCACCTTATGTTTTTTTAGATAAGGAAAAAATGTAAAAAATGGTTATAGTTGTGTACTTTGTAAATGGTTGCATCAATTTACAAATTTCTCTTTGAAAATTATATTTATTGCAAATAAATTACTTTTTTATTGTTCTTCTAATAAAGCGCTAGCTAAAAGATGCACAAATATCAACGGTGGTGATTTACTCCACTGAAATGAAAAGTTGTGGTTCATTTCATGACCCCCACACATTCCCGAAGTTTAACATAGCAGTGTGGTGTCTGAAATTTAATTTTCCAGAACATCGCTTGAGGCTATATGTCGGGTGCTCACGTATTGTGCACCCCCCCCTCCCCAATAAAGTACCTTGAAACTAGTCGTTACCTCTGCAATTCCTCCACTATTCTTACATCACCATTATCCTACTAACACCATATTCTACTAACACCATATCCTACCAAATTTATTTGTGGCAAAATCCTTTGCCAATGGCTAAGTATAATTGCTACATGGCACATTTATTCCCTCCAACGTTCCAATATCCGGTTGCATGCATCAAGTATTTAATTCATTATTTTATAATTAAATGTTCTCTAAAGCCAAATTATCCTCGATTTCCCCTATCATTTTCTTCATTCCAGTAGTGTTTGCAAAGGCCCTTAGTAGCTAAAAAAATTTGGAATTTCACAGTCAAATCTATCAAGCAGCAGAGAACTCACTGGGTATTCATAATTTGCTACTCTCTTCTTAATTCAAAATGAGTAGTCAAAATGGAAAGAGTAATGATATCAATTGGGAACCCAATGCTTCCTGCAATCCCAAATTTAGATGAGTTCCTCTAGTTAATCTAGATTTTAAAATTGTTGAGACCAAATGTGAATTCAATTTACTTGAATTACACAATTGGGATTTCCAAAAATTTGAATATGTCAATGATGAATTTAATATTTGGGAATCCATGTTACCATAGTTCATTTTTCCCCAAACACACCATTTTCTCAAATTTGTCTCCTGGTGCGAGAATAAATATCTACCTAGTCAAAGAGTAGTAGTAACCAAAAATGGTGAAACATTGTTTCATGTCACACCAAAATATACTCTCCGAGCACTACAAGTCAGTCCTTCAACTTCACTACACCCATTTTCAGTTGAATCCATAATGGAAATCTATCATAAACTCACCTTCCAAGAAATAACCAACATATTTGAGTAATTTTACCAGAGGGATATGAATTACCTCATTATAATCCCCTTTATTACTCCACCATGTTTTCCCTGAATTGTCCAGACAAACTATTTATATACTTTGTTTTTTATTACGTTATCCAAGTGATGAATGGGTTGATGAGGTTATTGTAGGGTTTTTTTCTGTGTTTTCATCTGGAGAGAAGCCTTCCATTTTTTCATCTTTAGGAAGTAAATTTCAGATCAAATTCATGAAAATTTTTTGAAGTTTAATGCTAAAATAGTTTTCAAGCACTAGTCTATATTAGTCTACTTATTCTTATATCACCAAGATGAAAGGTTCAAGATGCCACTTAAAAAGTTAGATTCACAAGGAAGGCAGAAATTTGTCATTCATTGAACTTCACTTGTCAAAAATAATTTAGAACATTATTTCTTTAGTGACTTTGTAGATCATTTTATATATTTATCATTATGTCTTCTTAGTAGTGATGCAATTCCAAGGATATCGACAGAGATCAAGAGAATTATACATCTGAGTGAGAAGTCAAAGGTGGGAGACTGGTACTTATACCAGAATTTTACAGATATTAGAATCTACGATTGTGAATTATCACCTTACAAACTACATGCATTTCTTCCAATCATAATTTTTACCTTGGAATTTATAAGACAGATCGTAAATGTATATGAATTTCATTTTGTATTCAGGAAATAGAAGGCACAATTCAAACTAAAAGCTCAAATTGGTCTTTTCATAGTAAATCAAAGATAAGATGATAAGGAAGCATAGATTTAATTGTCTCACATGAAGTTTAAATTAAGTTTCAGTTGGCCTTATGACCCTTTGGGAGTGATTTAATCTATTAGACATGAGCCGCTAAATCTTCTCCTTATACTCATTTTTTCAAACTAGAGATTGAACAATATGATAATTAGGATGTTTGGGAAGAGAAATACTATATAGGAAGCTGAAGAGCAGGTTTCCATTCAAATATCCTAAAGGAATTAAAAAGAACAAGTGAGGGCATTTCTCATGCTGCTTCAGGTTCTAAATCGACAGAATTCAGAGTTTTCAAAAGGAGAAAGATAAGGGATACAAAGGAAGAATCATATGAATATAGGAACAAAGAGGTGTCTACTACAATCATGGTATCAAGAGCATGTTTTCACTTTACAACAAATTGAAGAAATAGTCCTCGATGCATCTACTTCCCCTTCTTCTAGTGGAAAAATATTTTTTCTAGATTTAGATAAATGAAGAAAAAAATGAAATACTTAAATCTTCCACCTATTCTCAATTCTAGAAACAAACTTCTTCCACCTAAAACATGTTATTTTATACACTAGATACTAACATAGGATAGTTTCAGTTGGAATTTATTGAGCTAAAATTTTAAGTTCCGAAGACTACAAAGGATTACAAGACCTAATTGTTCTCTTTTGACACAAAACTAATCCATCCTATAGATCAGATATATCTACACAAGAAGAATGGTGAAATGATCTACTCCACTCTAAAAATTTCTGTCATGGTTGTTTCAGGTTGTAGACCTCTTTAAACAACATACATTCTTAGTTGAAATTAGAAATAATTTCATCATTGGCCAAAGATACAAGGATTAAATCCATAGAAGATATTGTCATCAAATTGGGATAGGAGCTTATAAGTGTTGATGCAAATCAATAAATCATCAAGAATATACATGTATATATTCTGGCACTGAGGAAAAGGTTGAAGTTTCCAATGACAGATAAACCTCAATATGAGGAGGTAAGAGAGTTAGAAAAGGAAAAGGAGAATATGTTACGTATGGTTGTTGAGAAAAACCTTCAGATACAAAAATGGAATAGGAAATGGAGAAACTTATAAAGGAAAAAGAACATCAAGGTAGTACAAGGACTTCAACAAAGGAAATAGGATCAGCCAACCCAGATTCAACAAAATAGTTATCTACAGAAATGGTTGATCTGTCATTAAGAAATATGGAAATTGAAAAATTAAAAGCATCATTGTAGAGAACAAAGGAAGACAATTCATATATTTCAAAGTTGCAGAAACATTTCAATATTGCCAAACAACTTGAAAAATATCAATATGAATCAATTAGTGCCAAAAATTTTTCAGAAGCCAAGGAGAAATTCTGGATTGACATTAATTCATATATTTCATATTTTTGGACATCTATACAAATTATTTTTGACAGGAACAAATGGTGAACGAAGGAAAATAAGCCATTTAGGGGGTCAAAGAAGAACTGGACCACCAACCTAGAGAGTCAACCAGAATTATCAAAGTATTAAATTAAAAAACCAAAGAAGAATTGCAAGAGAAGGGGATTGAAGACATAACATATGCAATTCTTGAAGTGAGAAAGGTGTTGACCAAAAGGAATTTGATGCTACAATTAGAAAACAAGTAAGAAAACTTGGATGGTCAAATAATAAAGCTTCACGAGAATTTTATGTTCTTCAACAGAAATGGATCTCATCATTGAGGGATTCTCCTAGTGAATTAATGTAGCAGGAGGATTATCAAAAGAGGCTACATGATATAGCAGGAGATAAATCAAAATTTACTAAAGTTAAAGGAATTCTCAGTGCTTAAAGTTTATTACAATACTTAGCAAATGATTTATTTATTTCATATGAAATTCATCACCATTTTGTTAGCAAACCAACTTTTGAAAAGTATAATGACGTAGATGAGGCCTACAAGAAGGTAACAAAGTTTTCATGTCCAAATGATGATCAATGGGATAAGTTTCTTGAACTTATCAATTGAAAAAAAAGCATATTTTGAGGTAGAATTTCCGCAAAGTGCATAATAATCAAGAACACAATCAACAGAAGAAAATTTTAAAGCCAACAGTTGAAGACTCAGTCCTTCATTAGTGTGTATTTTCCACTTAACTAGTCAAGAATTTCTTGTTGAATCGGGTGAAAATGTGAAGTTGGGTGACATTTTTTGCCATTTTTTGAGAAAAAAATATCATTTTTAGATTTCTTCAACTTACTGCAAGCCAAATCAATTTTTCTGTTTAGAATTTCATTTTACGATAAAAATAAAACTTGTCATAAATTTTATTATCTTTCTATTACTTATTTTTTGGAATTTTTTTATTCACATTTGATATGTCAACTTAACAATTCTTTGAGTATGTGTTCTTTAACAATCAAAGGATTCATAAAAATTCATGTTGCGATGCGTTGTTGTATTCTTTGAAAACTTTGTGTTTCTGAGAAAAAAATGTGTTACAACAATCTAGACAGAGTCTACTTCGATATTGTTATATTTACGAACCAACTGATGCATATCATAATTACTAGAATTTTTTGAACTGAACCAATATGAAAAATCTGCATATTTTGAATATGTTTTGATCTGCATCAAGTTTCTCAACGTATTAGTTATAAACTAAAAATCTAAAAACTACCTATTACAGACGACGGACCAATGTAATGCACAATAAATTTTTCAATTTTTTATAGTGTATTTTTGGAGATACATAATTTTGATTTCGTTGAATCATAATGACCTTCATAAATTTTTTGCACCCATTCTATTACAAAATTAATTAAAATTAGTAAATATGTATGGAATTCCATAAAAATTATATCTCCATAAAAATTATATCTCCTGAAAGTAGATTGAATTTCGCAAATGCTAGTCTTGGTTCCGAAAGTTAATTCATAAAATTTGATGGAGTTTAACCATTCCAAAATTGAATAAATGTGTTCAGAGTCGAGCTACAGCATAGTTGCAAACATTTTAGTTTGGACGAATTTTGTAACAGTTCGGCCGAATTGCTTTTGCCGCTCCATCCTGTTAGTTTTAACGACAAAAAAGTTCGGCCGAACTTTTTCTCGCAAATCCCATCGGCTGGAAAAAAATCGATGATGCCCCTCCAAAAAAACAAATTTCGCAACTATATAAATAGCCGAAAACGGGAAAATTATTTTCGCTCATTTCTTCATTTGGGCTGAATTTGCATAGGAATTTTTTTGGGCTAAACTTGCAATGGAATTTTTTTGGCCTGAATTTTCAAAGGTTTTTTGGGCTTAATTTTCAAAGGACATTTTTTGGAGGTATTTTTTCAAGTGACATTATTTTAGAGTAAGTGTTTTGGGTTGAATTAAATCTTTTATAATGGTTTTTTAAGGTGAGTTTTTGTCTAAATTTTTAAAGTGAAACTTTTTTTGCAGTACTTGGAAGGAAATATTTTGAGCTTCATTTTTAAAAGACATTTTTTTGGTGGAATTTTTAAAGTAAGTATTTTGGGTTGAAGTATGTCTTTTGTGAAAAAAATTAAAGTGATTTTTTTTTAAATTAAATCTTTTCTAATGATTTTTTGAAGTGATATTTTGTCTAAATTTTGATAGTGAGTTTTTTTTGCAGGATTTGGAAGGAAATTTTTTGAGTTTCATATTAAATTATCATGGGAAATCAAAGAAATTGCAAGAGAAAATATGATCAAACAAGAGACCCTGGGGCTCATAGAGAACAAGGGAGAGAATATCGCAAAAAAAAAAAGAGAAGAACACTCAAATATTGAAAGGGAAAATCAACCTCAACTAGAAGTTGAAGCAAGCATGTAAATGTAAATATTATAAATGATATTTAAAATTTAACTAGTGTATTGACAAACTTAATTTTTATTTTATGAAATAATTTGAAAAATATTTTGCAATGTAAATAGAGAGAGATATTCCTCATAACATTGATGATGAGGTAGAAAATTTTGAAAGATAAAGTGAAAGAGATATTGAACCAATGATTGAAGATGTTGAAAATGTTGAAATAAATTCAAGTAAAGGAATTGAATCACCAAGTATGTATATATATGTTGAATGTGTATTATTGAAATTATACATATTTATTATTTAATTATTTATTGAATATGTAAACTCATTTTGTACATTTAATTCTAATATGTACATATGAAATCAATATTGATGATGAGATGTTAGAAAATGTTGACACTGACACATATGGAGATAAAAAATTTGACCATGCTATACGATATCGTGTTAAGCACATTATTGATATGTTTTTCAAATATGAAAATATGGCAATTGAAGCCTAAATTATGAGAAGTCTCTTAACATCAAAGAAATTAAAGGAAGCTACGACTTTATTGGGTATTCGAAAATCAACAAAAGATTAAAAAAAAAAATGAAGGAAAATGTGATACAAAATATAAATAGTGCTCTAAAGTCAATTGAAAGGTCTAGAAAGAAAATTGATTTAGACGCATGTAGAGAAATACAAATGGTAGTGGTTTCATCAAGTAATAAAGAGAATCGTTTGGTAAAATCTACGGCACAAGCAATAGGGACCTCACGAAAAACTTTGCACAAACATTGGAAATTTCGATTGCAAATAGATGTAAATGATGAACTTGCTTGTTGGGAAATTATTTGTAAGAAACCATACAAAGATAGACATGGAGAAGATGTTAAAAAAATAATATATGAATATTGGATGAAAAATTCATGTGTTTTACCAAAAGCAAGGAATGTGAGGCAACAAAGAATAGCATGAAATCAGTACGAAGAACATGTAAAACATATCTTGGACAGCACTCAGATAGATTTTTTCAACAAGTTCATAGAAGATAATCGTGAAATTAATGTCTCAATCAGTGTTTTTGTGCAAAAGAAACCATGGCATGTTAAACCTATCACTGTATCTGACACTTGTTGTTGTCGTTATCATGTGGAATTTTAGTTATATTATGAAACATTCCTTAATTTTGGTAAAACATTTTGTAAAAATTCACCTCCTCCTTCCATTATCCATGATTTCATATCTCAAATTCTATGTTCAAGAGAAAGCCATGAATTATTTTACTAGAATAAATGTGTTGGTAGTAAAAAATGCGATCGTTGTGGAAATTTGACTTTATTTCACAATAAATATCTTATTGATATAAATTATCATTCATTGTCCAACATAAAATTGAAATGGAAGAGATATGAATATATTCATACATGGATTGGTTCAAGTAGTACTACAAAAGCTAAAAGGATTGATTTACAAGAAGAATAAAATTTTTTTATAGAGTTTTTGAGAAAGTTTGAGGTAGAAATTTATAAATACACCAAGCATTCCCATAGAGCTCGATGGAAGGACTTGCAATTCAAAAATTCTCGTGAAGTTTTTCCACCAGGGACCATTTTTTCAATAGTTGATTTTGCAGAGAATTACACATTTGTTCCACAAAAAGAAATACAGAGTGAATAATATCATTCTGACCAAGTCTCCATGCTTGTCCATATTCTATATAGACATGCAGAAAAAAATGTTGATCATATAGAAAGCACTAGTGAAAATCGGTATGTTATTAAAGAATATCACTTTTATATCAGTGACAATCGTACATATGATACAAATTTTGTACAACATTGTTTTGATAAGATTTATGACTGATTTAAAAGTCGTCAAATAAAATTCAATGAACATTGGATATGGTCAGATGGATGCGCAGGTCAATTCAAATCTCCACGATCATTCTTTTGGTTGTTTTGACTTCATATGAAAACCCACATTAGACATTGTTGGAATTTCTTTGAGACTGGTCATGGAAAAGAAGAACATGATGGTGCAGGGGAATGTATAAAATGAGAACATAGAAGATATCAAATGGACAACTCTACACACTGACTTGTCTTAGCTAAACAAGTTGTTCAATGGTGCATTGTTGCACTAAGCCATGAAACTAACCGGTCAAGGGAAGTATGAAGGTACATGTACATCTATATACAAATTAACTTGCATATATACAGATGTAGAACTTTAGTCTTTAATATACATGATATAATTTTTATTAATTTTCTAAATTTAATCATTATTTATCACAATGATTATCCTTGATTATATTTTGAATAACATATTTATATTCTTATTTGAATTTTCCATATCAGTTTTTTTGGAATATTGGGGTCCAAGATGTAGATAAATCGATTGGAAATGACGTTGAAATATTTAAAAAAAAAAAGGGAATCGAAAATTACATTCAATTAAAACAAAGGAGTACCAAAATAAGTTTGCATTTGATAATAATAAAAAATTCTTGTTTTTGTCATGTTGCATAGACGATCCAGTGACGTTTGTGAAACCAAAATGTATGTAAGATTGGCAACATATAGAACTAAATACAAAGGGGAAAATGTATGTTGCAAACTTTGAAGAAATGCAATTAGATGAGACTATACTATCATCTGAAGGGGATTGAGTTTCTGATCTTGTTAGATAAGGTAGCATTTCTATTGCTTTCAAATGATATAGATATAGAAATAGATAATAAAATCAAGTACACAGGTTAATTTTAAAGTTAATTTTTCATGTTAATTATGATCTAACTTTGTGTAAGTTTGTTTTATTGTGCAAGAGATGTTTTTGCTGTAGTTGCACCTACTAACAACATAGAAAATGTCAAGTATTATTTGATGTGTTGCACTGAATGAAAGATGGAATTATTGGAAAACTATGACGATAACGGGTTTATATATGCCAGAGGGTCTATTATAATGAAATGTTATTTTTTCCAACAAACTCATCAAAGTCAGGATTTTGTTTACTTTCAAAACTATGAACATGATGTCATAAGTTTTCATTATAGTCACTTAGTGTGTGCAACACGCATAAAGTTTATAGAAGTTGAATCAAAGAAAATTTTGAAAATTAAGAAATGGAAAATGTCAAAAGATGATTATGAACGGATCATTGAAGATGGCATTCCATTAGAATTTTTTTGATTGAAATGACCAACAATTTCTTCTCCTTGGATTCATCTTTTAGAACTTACAAATTCAACTAGAAATTGTTAGCCTTTTTCTTGTGCATTCCTAAGTTTTACATTACTATATTATGTATATTTTATGTTATCTACAAGTGTTTGCACATGTACATTGTTTTGGAACATGCACACAAAAAGTAATTTATACACATGTACACACACATGTAGATTCTCTGGTCTTAAACAATTTCATACATTCTCTAGTATGAGCTAGTTAATTTTATGTCATTATTTCAAAATGTATGTATCTAGCATATTTGATATAATTCAAATTTTAAGTTATGATTTTGTTTTAGACATCTAAAGAAAATTATAATATTCATTCTTGAATGCAAAATGTGGGGTACTTTTTTTGTAATTTCCAGTTTACTATCAACTGACATCCATAGTAACCAAGTTCTATGTACATTAATGAAAAATGTTGTGTACTAGATATTTTTTAATGCAATTTTAAAAGTTCATGATCGTTTGACACATCTATGTACACCTAAAATTTTATGATTTTTTTTAGGTGTACATCTATAGTTATTGTATATTAAAACATTATAAGAATGATTTCAAATGAAAAATGTATGAATTAAATGAAAATTTGCTTTCATTGCTACATATTCATGAACTTAAATATATATGTATTTAACTCAGGTAATATGTAAAACATATATTATTGTTTTAAATGACACATGATCATGTGCAAAATGTACCTAAATATCACTTTTAATATATGTATGTCCTAATTATATAACATTCATACATGTTCAAATGCATTTAACATGTACCACATGTGTTTTGTAATTTGCAATTTCAATCTAGGTTCATTTTAAATAACAAATGATAAAACAACTCGAGATTTAAAAACAAAACATTTAATCTAAGATTGAATATAATTTAACATTATAACAACAAGTCATCATGTATTCAAAATGTAATGTAACTAGATACATTTATGTACTTCAAGCATTGTTACATATTCATGAACTTAAATATGTATTTAACCATCAATAATTGTTTTAAATGACACATGATCATGTGCAAAATGTACACCTAAATATCACTTTTAATAGATGTATGTCCTAACTATATAACATTTATACATATTCAAATGCATTTATCATGTACCAAATGTGTTTTGTAATTGCAATTTCAATCTAGATTCATTTTAAATAACAAATGACAAAACACCTTGAGCTTTAAAAACAAAACATTTAATCTAAGATTGAATCTAAGCTAACATTAATATAACAACAAGTCATCATATATTCAAAGGGTAATGTAACTAAATGCATTTATGTACTTCAATCATTATTAAATATTCATGAACTTAAATATGTAAAACCATAAATATGATTGTTTTAAATGACACATGATCATGCAAAATGTACCTAAATATCACCTTTAATAGACATTTACACCTAATTATATAAAATTCATACATGTTCAAATGCATTTAACATGTACCACATGTGTTTTGTAATTTTCAATTTCAACCTAGAATCGTTTTAAATAACAAATGACAAAAACACTTGAGCTTTAAAAACAAAACATTTAATCTAAGATTGAATCTAAGTTAACATTATAACAACATGTGATCATGTATGCAAAATGTAACAACTAAATGAAAATGTACTTCAATCATTGTTACATATATTCAAGAACTTAAATATGTAAGACCATAGATATGGTTGTTTTAAATGATACATGATCATGCAAAATGTACCTAAATATCACCTTTAATAGACATTTACACCTAATTATATAACATTGGCACATGTTAAAATGCATAACATGTACCACATGTGTTTTGTAATTTACAATTTCAATCTATATTCATTTTAAATAACAGAGACAAAACAATAAGTTTTAAAAACAAAACATAATCTAAGATCATCTAATTTAACATTATATACAACATGTGATCACATGCCAAATGTAACAACTATCCAAAATTTAAAATCATTTAATAAAAGTAAATGTAGTTCAACTATCCAAAATGTAAAATATGTCCAAAATTTATATCATGAACAATAAAAGTAAATATAAAAATGTATCAAGTTTTACAAGTATCAAGTTATATAGAAAAGTAAATATGACACATGTTTAAGTTATAAAAAGACTAGATCAAATATAATGTTGCACATGCATCAATCAAATAGAGAATTTGGCTGCAATGTATTTTCCAGCAGCCTCCTGAGCCTCCTTGTGCTATCATCTGAAGAATGGGGAACCTACACAACGTGTAAACATTAAAAATTAATGTTTTAAAATTGAATGAGAATATAGAACTTCATAAAAAAAAACATGCAATACCTCATGTAGTCCCCCCCCCCATTGTCTCGTGTTGGCCCTAATTGCATATACATATATATGTACACATGTATAAGAAATTTATATTACATGTATTAAAATTCAAATTTAATGTTTTAAAATTGAATGAGAATGTAGAACTTCAATAAAACAAACTAAATGAGAAAAAAAAATGAAATTTTCATGCAATATCTCATGTAGTTCTCCCCCAATTGTCTTGTGTTGGCCCTAATTGCATATACATATATATGTACACATGTAGAATAAATTTATATTACTTGTATTAAAATTAAAAATTAATCTTTTAAAATTGAATGATAATGTAGAACTTCAATAAAACAAAATAAATGAAAAAAAAATCATGCAATACCTCATGTAGTTCCCCCTCCGTTGTCCCGTGTTGGCCCTACATCAATGCACCCTCCAAGATAAATTGTACAATATATATATATATATATATATATATATATATATATTCAAATGAAAATGCATAAACTAATGCAATAATATTTTTTAAAAATTAGACAACTTCATGTTCAAATTGTTTCGATGTTCCTATCTCCATCATACACTTTGTCGCTAAAGTCTTTGGAGAACAGAAATCATCTCAAAAATCCTAAAATTTCAAAATGTTAAAACTGTAAAATAACTCAAGATCTAGATCTCATTTTTTAATGAAACTTTCACTTCACTTTATAACTTGAAACATAAGTGAAAAATTGAATACTTGTGATGGTCGATTTGGCATCTCCTAACAGGGAAGAAGAGGGTGGCTCCATTGTGAAAACATCGGACGAAATCAAAATCTGTTAACATTTAATTATACACATGTGCGTAGAAAATTATTTATTTTAAAAATATGTCATCATGATACTGATATAATAATAGAAAAATAAGTGTACATCAACATCATGAAATCTTTAAAAGACTAACATTTGCCAACATATCATCTTTATTTCGAAAACCTGAACCTTCGACCGTGATATTATCAAAAAATTTGTTCATAAAACGTGTTAACTACAAATGGTGAACATATGATCATTTTTGTTATATTAACATATACAAATAAACATGTATATGTAAATTACAAATTACATTTAAATATTCACCCTAACCATTAACACATACCGATCCCAAGCCCTCTTCCTCATGAAGAATTATGTCCTGCCAACCATTACAACAATGCTTTGCATATGTTCTAAGCTCTTCAATACTCATGTTGTATGTCTCATCATATATACTATACACAAAATTATTACGTACATTATCTCGTGCTCTTTGTTGATTCAGACCAATATCAATTCCACCAAGTCCAGTCTGAACATAGTGTATGATGGCATCCCTTGCTTCTCGACTAATTTGAGAAGTGGCATCCATATCTGATTGAAAATTTTCCACACAAAGAGGTCGGCTTACCAACGGTGGCTCAGGGTGAGGAAACTCAGCATCATGCTTAGCACCCCTACAGCCACATAATTTATCTTTCCCAGGACCAAAAAATTCAGAAGAAAGTTCATTATAATTGGGTTTCATTCCCAAAAATAATTCTGCATAAAATAATTTTGAAAAATAAACAGGAACCTCGTCATTCCATGGTAGTCTTCCATAGGCTTCAAGGTGTCTATCATACAAATGGAAAGTTATATTAGGGTGCTTGAAATATTGCACCTTTAGCATCTTTCTTTTCAGTCTTTCTTTGAAATTAAACATAGATTTTCCATTTCTTTTGTAACTATGTTTTTAACATTGTCCCATGTATCGAGACCCATTATTGTTTCATTTATTTTCCTCATCACTTATACAAAATTATCATTAGCTGGCCCAAGATTTTTGTAAAGATCTACAAGTGTGCTTAAAGAGTGCGTAACTATTTCTAAGCTTTCTCGACTCTCAGCATGGAGTTTCAAAGACACAAGATCTTTCTTCAATTTTGATGTTCGTAATGTGCATTGTTAGATGTTTGTTTCCCAAGGTAAATCAGGAATTTCAGAAGAATAAGTCATGTTTGGTGGACAACCTTCTTCTTGAATAACACATTCTGGTCTACGTATTTTTTGAGAAACATTTTCACCCTCTGCATCACTATATAAAATTATATATAAATAAAAAAACATGTGAAATTTTTTTTACAAATTTGTTTTTTAACCATAAGAAAATTACATAAATAATTTAACAAATTAATTGAAAGAAAATAATATTCAAAATGATGGCCACCTCGAGATGGCTGAGAAGCATCATGCTCGCCCTGAGATGGTTGAGAACCAGGATGACCACCCATTGATTGGCCACGACACATTGGTTGAGAACCAACATGACCACCCATTGATTAGCCACCAGGGGAATGCATACCACCACCCTCACGTGACTAGCCACCACCTATGGATTGGCCACCAGGGGAATGTGTACCACCACCACCCTCACGTGATGAGAGGGAAGCTTCATAAAAAAATATGAATTTCTAATCAATTCAAAACTATATATATATATATATATATATATATATATATATATATATATATATATATATATATATATATATATATATATATATATGATTGAGTAGATTGCGTGAACCATACCATGATTGTGTGAACCATGGTGAGACTCCATTGATTGAGTAGATACTCTTTTCCTCCGAAATCCTAAAAAATAATAAAAAAAAAAATTTAAAAACTAATTTAACTCACAAAATTGATAAAAATTCAATTCCATATGTATACATGTATTTACATGGGGATAAAATTATATATATATTCAATAAAAAAATCAATTCCACATGTATACATGTATGTATGGGGATAATATTATATATTCAAATGTCATTTAAAAACATGCACATTTAATATAAATACCATGAACATCCCCCGATCCAAGATCCACCTCTCTAGTAGAGGCATGGGATTCTATTGATGTTCACCTCGAAGAATCATGTGCCAAATGATCATCCTCCATGATATACATATGTATATCTACATTGGATATTTACAATTATTTTTAAAATTACTATTTAAAATAAATTCAAAAGGATTCAAAAAAATTATGTAATTTAGTACACAAATGTTGAGCACAAACACAAATTATGTAAAACAAAAAACTTTCAAAGCACAAATTGATGTGTAAAACTCACTTTAAACAAAAATTTTCTGAAGTCCTGCACATTTTAATTTTATAAAACATGATGTTCACCAAGTTGTGCTTACATGGTGGGAGCACACTTGGTATATAATTGAAAAAAACACATGGTCATTAAAAATGACACATTTATAAGTAAAAAATACACACATATCAAAGATATGTTACAATGTCCATCAATAAATTTTGAAGGAGAGCATCTCAACACTAATTCATCTTTGAGAGATGGATCATCAATAAATTTTGGGCTGAGTATCTTTAATATAATTCATCTTTGAGATGAATCACCAATAAATTTGAATGAGAGTGTCTCAACACTAATTCATATTTGAGAGATGAATCTAAACAACTGCATGGAAAAGAAAACAATATTGTTAGAAAATTTCAAATTTTTAGTATAAGACATTGTGCAAATGTTAATAAGATGTCTAGTGATCTATTGTGTGGAGCAATGCCAATTCAAGATTCATCTGTCAAAGATGAATTAGTATTATACGGGGCAATGACAATTCAAAATTCATCTCTCAAATATGAATTAGTGTTGAGACACTCCTTCAAAATTTATTATGATTCATCTCCTCAAAGATGAATTATATTGAGATGTTTCCTTCAAAAATTTATTGATGATCTAATTTTTATGAGAATCAATAAATTTTGAAGGAGAGCATCTCAATATAATTCATCTTTGAGAGATGAATCACCAATAAATTTGAATGAGAGTGTCTCAACACTAATTCATATTTGAGAGATGAATCTTGAATTTTCATTGCCCCATAGAATACTAATTCATCTTTGACAGACGAATCTTGAATTGGCATTGCCCCATACAATAGATCACTAGACAACTTATTAACATTTGCACAATGTCTTATACTAAATGATTGAAATTGTCTAACAATATTGTTTGTTTTTCCATGTAGTTGTTTTAGCCTCTCCTTCTTAACTTGGTACACGCCTTTCATCTGGTTTCACACAAGTTTAGAATTGGTGAAAACTACAATTCCATTTGATCCATACTCCATAGTTGTTCTCAAGCCTTCTATCAATGCAATATAATATGCTTTAGTGTTTGTTGTTCTTCCAGGTATATTCATTTTCCTTTGGAGGACTTTGTTAGTCGCAATACTGCATAGCACATATGAAATCATTGATTTCCCTGGATTAGGATAACAAGAAACATCTATGGATAATGTCCATTTTTCAACCATATTTAGAGGGCTTTTTTATTCCTGAAAAAAACAAATTCAATAAAATATATTAAATGAAAATTTATTGCAAATGCCTTATATTTTATGGGAAAAATGACATGTACATGGTTTCCAAAAACACTAGGACCGTAATATAATATTAAATAAACATTTGTTGCAAATTCCTTAAATTTTATGGGAGAAATGACACGTACATGGTTTCCAAAAACACTAGAAAATGCCTTAAATTTTATGGGAGAAATGACATGTACATGGTTTCCAAAAACACTGCAAATGCCTTAAATTTTATGGGAGAAATGACATGTACATGGTTAAATTTTATGGGAGAAATTACATATACATGGTTTCCAAAAACACTAGCAAATGCCTTGAATTTTAAGAGAGAAATGACATGTACATGGTTTCCAAAAACACTAGGACCGCCCCTGCATTTAGCTATAAGTTTTATAAAGGTGATAGACATGTGATTTTGAAAGAATAATTGCATTTAGCTATATGTTTTATAAATGTGATAGACACGTGATTTTGAAAGCATCCTTGTTGTTAAAAAAGGACAGGGGCTAAATGAGTAACAATATATCCTAGCCATTATGGTTGGTTAGGTGATAGTGGACCCCTATGAGGTGATAAAAAAATTTACCTAAAATTTTTAAAAAGGTGATAGACATGTGATTTTTAAAGCATCCTTGTTGTATTTTCTAATTTCTAGGTTTCTGAGAAATGACATGTACATGGTTTCCAAAAAAACTAGCAAATGCCTTAAAGTTTATGGAAAAAATGACATGTACATGGTTTCCCAAAACACTAGGACCATCCCTGCATTTAGCTAAAATTTTTATAATTTACTTGCAATGAAAATGAGTAACACCATATCCTAGCCATTATGGTTGGTTAGGTCACATAGTGGACCCCTATGAGGTGATAGACACATTTAGCTAAAAGTTTTATAAAGGTGATATACATGTGATTTTATCCTTGTTGTATTTTCTAATTACTGGGTTTCTGAGAAATGACATGTACATGGTTTCCAAAAACACTAGGACCATCCCTACATTTAGCTAAAAGATTTATAATTTACTGCCAATGAAAATGAGTAACACCACATCCCAGCCATTATGGTTGGTTAGGTGATATTGGACCCTTATGAGGTGATAGACACATTTACCTAATTTTTTTATAAAGATGATATACATGTGCTTTTGAAAGCATCATTGTTGTATTTTATAATTTTTGGGTTTCTGAGAAATGACATGTACATGGTTTCCAAAAACACTAGCAAATGCTATCACATGTACATGGAAAAAATGACATGTACATGGTTTCCAAAAACGCTAGGTCTGTCCTTGCATTTAGCCAAAAAATTTATAATTTACTGCTAATGAAAATGAGTAACACCACATCCTAGCCATTATGGTTGGTTAGGTGATAGTGGACCCCTATGAATTGATAGACACATTTACCTAAAAGTTTTATAAATGTGATAGACATGTGATTTTGAAAACATCCTTGTTGTCTTTTCTAAGTGCTGGGTTTCTGAGAAATGACATGTACATGGTTTCCAAAAACACTATAAAATGCCTTAAAGTTTATGGAGCCAAGAAAAATGCCTCAGGTTTATCTCCTCTTTATGGAAAACAAGAAAAATTCCACTGGTTTGTCCTCTTTACCTCCCATTTATTTCAAAGGGTTACATGCATCATTTAAGTTTTCCTGACCTTGAAAATCTTTATTTACTTACCCCGAGTCCACAATGAATTGTATGTGTAATGCATTGGATGTGTAATGATTGTGGTATTCTCATGTTGTTTTTATTTTCTATTAGTGTTGATGGCCTTGGTTCTACTTCCCATTATTACCATTTTCCAGCTACGTGAAATTTAGATGAATGTTCTAATCCAAGTAAAGGAGATGTCTCATCTTTTGGAACACTTTGCAAAATGGTTGTATTCATAGATGAGAAAATTCATTAGATTAAAAAAGGAAATTATTTGTATTTAATATTAAAGGAGATGTCTCATCTTTTGTAACACTTTTCAAAATGGTTGTATTCATAGATGAGAAGATTCATTACATTAGACAGGAAATTATTTGTATTTTATATTCTAGATACGAGTCCAATTGTCAAATTCAAGTCCAATAGAATTTGGAAGTCCATTTGTAGTTCAAATTCTATGTGGGTAGAAGTGAAAGCATGAAAACCTTAGATTCTATCTCGTTTTCCTCTAAAGTTTATATTTAATCCAATTATTTTGTTGGATAGATAGGAATAACCTGTAAATTTTCAAGTTTGCAAAGGTTGAGAAACAAAAAAGGAAGACCAATGCATAGGAAGACTAATTTTGTGGCCCATTTCTCTAGGTGAAAGTATAAATTTCCATTAGTCTAGGTACAGTTCACAGGAACCTAAAATCCAAGGGCCATTTCTAAAAACAAAATTGATATCACTCTGCAGTGAAAACTGGAAAGGGAAATATTCTTTGCCACATACATGGAAATTTGAAAAGGACTTATGCCTACAAATGAAATA
Source organism: Pinus albicaulis (assembly GCA_034641835.2). Lineage (NCBI taxonomy): Eukaryota > Viridiplantae > Streptophyta > Pinopsida > Pinales > Pinaceae > Pinus > Pinus albicaulis. The sequence goes on along the minus strand of JAXQQM020086445.1, from coordinate 208,132 downwards.
TCCAGTGTTTCTTAATCAATCCCTCAAGGGTTTTATTATTATACTATTATGTATTAAATATTTCCACCAAAATGTGGTCTGTGGTCTACATGATACAGAGACTTCTTTTCTGCACTTATGGAGAGTAATTTAAGTTTAGATACTTCTTATGTTTTCCTAACAAGCACACCTTAGAAGTTGCAAAAGATTTTGTAGTTTTCTAAGAGGAAGTTGCAAGAAGCTTTTCCAAAGATTTCAAAAAAAATTCGAAAGATCAAAAAGGAGGGAAAGTCATCCTCTCGGCCTTGGAAAAAACATTTTAATTTCTCAACTAAAAGTTTTTAAATATAAAATTTATTGTCTAATATTATTTTTAACTATAGGAAAATGGATTAGGGAAAAAAACACACTATCCTATGAGACTTAAATAAACAATCACATTTGGAATCACAATTATTGATATGATGGCTATGATATTGTTGGAAATTAAAGTTCCACCTTGCACAAAGACCATATTTTATTTGAGATAGAATGATAAAGGAAGGGTTTTTTTTTTTTGAGACAGAGGATTATAAAGGAAGATTTTCGTTTTTTAAGTACTTGATTTAAAAGCATTATAACTAACCTAAAGACATATTGCATCTATAACCAACCTAACTGATAGGAAATTCAAATTTCAAATTCAAAGTTCAAACCTACTAATAGCCTACAGTTAAGGCTTAATTTATAAAATTTGGAGTTAAAACCTACCAACGGCCTGCAGTTAAGGCTTACTTAGGAATTCATAAAGCTAGAGTCCAAAAAATGTTGTGACAATTATTCATTGTCATGTAGAAATATTCATATTAGAATGAAATCCTCGAGGACTTTAATTACAAGCAAGGTAACCCATAAATCTGTGACTTTAATCAAATCAAGAAAAGTAACCCACGGAGGATTATTTTAATTTTCCCGTTATTTTCATTAATATAATGACATTCCGAGGATAAGAAGATTATTCTCATATAAAAATATTATAAAAATAAAATCAATATATAGATTTTAACTAGAGAAAAACGTTGACAAAACCATTTACAAACATTACTTATGATTTGCAAGAAGAATTAAAAGCGGAAGGATACCTGGAACTGAGACGATATTTGGAATCACAATTATTGATATGATGGCTAGATGATATTGTTGGAAATGCAAGTTCCACCTTGCATAAAGACCATATTTTATTTGAGATATAATGATAAAGGAAGGGTTTTGTTTTCTTGAGACAGATAATGATAAAGGAAGATTGTTGCTTTTTAAGTGCTTGATTTAAAAGCGTTATAAATGGCCCAAAGACACACTGCATCTATAACCAACTTTACTGCTAGGAATTCAAAGTTCAAACCTACTAACAGACTGCAGTTAAGGCTTAATTTAGAAAATTTGGAGTTCAAACCTCCCAACAGCCTGCAGTTAAGGCTTACGTGGGAATTCATATTTACATATTCTAGTTACAATAGATTTAAACTGGTATTTCAGAAATACAAATAATTAATCAATATAGTTAACTTCACATTCAACCACTAGCATGGAAAAAACACAGTCTTAATTTCAGAGAATAATGCACCATCAAAAACAGTCTTTTACAGTCAACCACCATCATGGAAAAAACACAATCTTAATTTTAGATAATAATGCACCATCAAAAACAGTCTTTTACAGTCGACCACAACCATGGAAAAAACACAATCCTAATTTTAGAGAATAATGCACCATAAAAAACAAGAACTTGAGTAATTTTACAGCCATTACAATAATGACTTGCAGAAATCACCATGTGTCCAACTCCTCTACCTGCATTGGTCTAATTGTTAGGTGGAGAGGTTTAGTCTCCATAGGTCTCAAATTTGAGAAGTACACCATTAAATTGTCATTAGAGTCCAATGGAATGTGTCATATGTTTCATATGTTGAAACATAACTTTGTTGAGTTTAACCAGTAATTTCATATATTGAACATAACTTTTTCGATTTTGAGCAGTAATGCTAATTTGAAATGGTGATTTTGTTGTTTGGTTTTTTATATTCTCTAGTGTTCTTTCACATGGTGTTAAAATTTAGAGGTGCATGAGTGAGCATGAAAAATCAAATTAATTGGATAGCATATTCAACTCTGCAAAATATAAAAAGATACCATTTCTTTCCTTGGCCAGGTATTAGCTCTATTATGTATAGTACACTCTTCTTGTCACTTATTAAGCATATCTGGTTTAATTTGGTGTCAATATCAAGATCATGTAGCCTCTCAAAAAAAATTTTAGTTGGTACTTGGAATCATATTCTCTAGTTTTCTTTCACAGAGGGTTAAAATTTAGAGTTCCATGAGTGAGCATGAAAAATTAGATTAAGCAGAGAACACATTTAACTCTGAAAAATATAAAAATATATCATTTAATTTCTTTACCAATTATTAGCTCTCTTATGTATATTACACTCTGGCTCAATCCGAAAAATTATATAGACTTTAAGCAACCACAAGAAATACATCTCAATAGTAGTAAAAGAGAAATATCATCAGTAATCAACGGGAAGTCTCCCTACGCCTTTTTTGCTATCTCTGCTCCGATTTCCAGAGTGAGGTGAATAAGGAACTCTGTCATTAGAGTTCTTATTCTCGTCTTAATACAGAATAGGGATATAAAGTCAGCTCTCTCTGAGAGAGCAAGAAAAGGAGTTAAGGAATGGATAAGATGCTTGAAGGCTAGAAAAATACTGAGAGGAATAAGAATATCATTATAGCTAGTGGTTATGAGAAAGTCTTCATTATTGCGTCTAGTTTTGATCTAGGATTACCTAGATCCACTATGCATTAAGACTAGTCTTTAGAAAGGAAGCTAATTAAAGCAAGGGATACTACTAAAAGACTTAATTAGAGTTCGTATTCTCCGCAAGTGAGTTCTTCATGATAGTGTTAAGCCAAGGTCAGGCTAGCTCTAAGTTTATGTTTCTATGTATTCCATCCAACAGCCAGGCAAAGGCAGTTCAAAATGCATGTAGTGTACAATAACCTAGTGGTTATAGTAAGAAAGTAAGCACTTTCATGAGAGTATTAAGTAGTCATTTATTCCATAAAGAAGGGAGTTAGGGTAATTTTTTATCGCAAGGAAGAGCGGATAGCACTTAATATTAGAAGGAATAATAAAACAGGGAGTCCACTAAGCCAAACATGGCCACAGGGGAATGGGCAGGATAAATCAAAGGTACGGAACAAGTTACAGAGTCTATAGACCTAGATCAAGATCCATGGTCAGATCCAATTGAATCCATATTCAGTCTTAGAGGCCAAGGCATGAGAGGTGGTCGGTTTCCCTGTTTATCCATAAAACAGTATCCTCCATTAAAATCATAGCAGAGTTGAAAAGTTAAGGCCTATAAAGTCCATTTCCGAGATCTTATACAAATATTACATTTCTAATACAAAATTATGTAAATACGGATAGACATACATAGCCACATTTCACTAAGAAGAATAAATCATGGAGTCCACTAAGTCGAATATGGGCACATGGGAATGGGCGAGATAAGCGGAGGTACGAGAACAAGTTGTAGAGTCATAGACCCGAGATCAAGAGCCATGATCGAGCCAATTGAATCCATATTGAGTCTCGGCAGGCCAAGTCATGAGAGGTGGTTACTTTCCTCGCTATCCATAAAACAAGTATCCTCCATTCAAATCATAGCAGAGTGAAATTTAAGGCCTATAGAGTCCATTGTCGAGAGCTACGGACGGAGTCCATTTCCGATACAAAATTATGTAAATACAAATAGACGAGACAGAGCCACATTTCATAGATATTAATCAACAAGACTATGCACTAGGCGAAATTAAAAGTGGAAGAATACCTAGAACCGAGACGAGGAGACATAGCACACCAAGGAGGCATAGTAGACGATCGAGGAGGCATAACGAGCATGCCGAGGATGCAAAAGAAGACCCAGGGAATCCTACAAAAATCTCGCAAACACAACAAAAAAATGAAATTAAGATAAAAATTATAAAAATAACCATAAAGAAAATAATAAAAACAAGATCAACACATCATTTACCTTCACTTTTTCCCCTACTAGTCCCTACTAGTTCAATATCGTGCAACACAAGCGAAAAACACACCTAAACGACCAACGGTCCCTACCAATAGAAAACTCGCAGAGCTCTCCAATGGTACCTCAACACAAAATTGCTTGAAAACTTCTTGCGGTCCGGGGGGTCGCTATATTTATAAAAAAGTGTTTGCCCAAACTTTTAAACAAAGTTCGGCCAAAATAATAGTCCGATCGAACTAATAGTTCCGCCGAACTTTTATTGTCGGTTTTCCTATCTCCTAGCAAAATATCTAGATACCCACGCCATCAATGTTAACGATAGAAACATTTTGGCCGAATTAATTTCAAAATTTCATCCGAACTTTCTAAAAGTTCAGCCAAAACTTCCTAAAATTTATGCCTAACTATTGCAGAGTGAAATTTTCAGACGCGTTTCTCACGAAAGCGTAACCCTAGACTTCACATTTTTACCCTTAGGTAATTTTTGTTGTAAATATCCAAATCTTTTTGGATAAGCATTTATTTTCTCATGAAAATTTTGTAATAGGTTATATATTTTGAAATAAATCTATATATACTTTATAATTCGAAGTAAGAAAGGTTGATGCTATCACGTAACTAAGAGATATTTTTCTATTTTGGGAATTTTGAAGATAATCAAAGGCTTCTAGCTTCAATTTTTAACAAAATTTGTGTTCATGTGAGTTTTCCCTGTGTAATCATTTTTTTTTATTCTTCATATATTTGAGGTAATCGTAGAAAATACACATAGATTCAACTGATCTTGTAATATGCTAAAACAAAATAATTGAATCTATTCTACAAATTGTGGAAACCAATTATGATCGCACAATCATATAAAAAAAGAAAGGGAATGAGTTTCAATCACACGACACAAATATGTATCTAGGGAAATCCTCAAATAAAAACCCCGCTATCCGTATATTGCATAAAGTCGAGAATATGAAACAATACAATACTTCTATTATGCTTGAGAGCTCTCTGCACTATCTCTCGACTGTCTCACATTGCTTCCTAGGCTTACTGCGGCCAATACTTAGCCAATTTCATAGCCTTCAAAGCTCTTACTTCCTTGCACAATTCAATGAGTATTTAGGCCCCTATTGAATAGGAATTTTCCTCCATTGGAATGCAAAGTTCCTTTAGGTTCTTCATTCGACTACATGGACCAACTATACAATTGGATGATTATACAACTCATATTTCTCTTCCCTTTAACTCCAATCTCAATCGGATCTTCCTCGGAACTAACACGCATGAGTTATTTATGAATGAATGATCATTTATCTCATTGATCATTGCATGTGAATTAAATCCAATTTAATTCACTTGACCTCTCACTAGTTCCTCCATCAGTTTAGAACTAGTTAAACTTATTTAACTCAAATAAATTAAGTTAATTAATTACAACTCAAAATAAATTGTATCCTGGGCCTCCCTAAAACTTAGGGAACACACTACATGCCTCTATTATGTCCCTCAACTCGAATTCATTGATCTAACTAAGTCTTCCTAACTTAGTTAACTCGTACAAGACTTCATGTGATGTGTGTTGGAAATATGATGCAATATGTTGTCCTTGATGGAAACCTACTTGATGAAGTTGTCCTTGATGGAAACTCATTTTGATAAAAAAACTATTTGTTAAAGATTTAAAAATGATGTTTCTACGGAGTCGATTCGGATGTGACGAGAAAGGAATAGCAGTAAGTGCCAGAAAAATGAAACAAGAAATATTTCTCAATGTATACGTAGGTTTGATGAAAGAAACCCAAGTATGGAGGAAATGTATATGCTAATTTTATGAAGGCAACCCACATATACATTCAAAATTAGTATATATGCAGGTTTTATGAAGAAAATTCGTGTATACACGCGGATAAGAACGATCCAAGTCGCGTATGCCTTTTGCGCTCTAAAATTATGATACCAAGGGGTATTACCATGGTATTAGCCCATAGTTTTGAGTGTTGTGTTGTCTATTTGATTACATCCAAAGAATACCATCGGCAGTTGTGTGGTTTTGACTCATGGTTGATAAAGGCTAAATCTATATAAGGAGAAGAAGATCGTAGTGAAAAGTGTGCATGTGTAAGGGTTGTTACTAAATACTTCTCTCTTAATTATATCTACCTGGGATGAACTCTGTTTTATTGATAGATCTGAATCTATGATGCACCCTAGGATACAGTGATGGTTCGGGGATCTCTAGACTCGAAATAATTATGTTCTTGCATGGTCTATTTGAAGAGATGATTAGATCTCGTGATCCGGTGCAATTTAGTCAAGTGAAGTGAAGAAATCCGGGTAAGTTCTACGGATCCGGCACATTTTTGCAAATTTAATATTTATAGATCTATACGATAATTCATCTTGATAAAAGTGCGTTTATACGCGACTTTGTCTCGAGAAAAAGACGTGTATGGAAGCCAAGGTTTTATGAAGCTTATTACGGAGAGGTTGTCCCGTTTATTCCCGTTGAATTTCGTTGTTCGTCAATGAAGTCTTCATGTAGATCCGGGTTGCTTGAATACCGTACATCTTTGTTAAGATGAATATGTCCAAATCTGATCAATGAGTGAGTAAATATGATTAATGATAGATCGATCATTTTAAAGGGTTTCTGCATTTCGAAAAATATGCTCGATCGAAAGCCACGAGATCTAGATCTGAGGCGATCACATTCGTAAAAACAATATTTACAGATTTATACGCGAGTTGGTGTGAAGGAAAGTGCGTATACACGCTGGTTTCAGTGAAGCAAAGTAATGTATGCATTTTAAGATGATGAATGTTTAGGGTTAAGTTTGATTTTGCATACCGATTTCGAAAGTCCGGGTTATTTGTGAATTTTGGTTATAGTGATCGCACTCGTTTTGGTTGATGTATTGGGTGAAGGTTATTACTATTTTTCTTATGAAGAGTTGTGTTGAAGTTGTTTGATCTAGTGTGAAAATTGATGAAACGTGGTCTGCAGATGTTTCGAGGGTTGAAGCCTTCGAGGTGGAAGTAGAAGCTTCACCGCAGTAGAAGTTGGTGTTACGATCGAGGGGGTTGAAGATCCCTTCTAGTAGTGGATGGTAAACGAGTTCAGGGGGGTTGTAGCTCCCTTCCGCAGAGAATAGGAAAACGAGAGAAGGTTGCAACCTTCTGCAGGTAGATGCCTGCGTACTTATATGAGTCTGCATCAATACAAAATTGTAAAAAGTTTTCCATATAACAAATATTGAAGACATAGATGATAGTAGTGGTGGTTTTATCCCGAATTGGGTTTCTAGCTTAAATCCTAGTGTTCATGTGTGTTTCTTATGTTTGATTATTTATTATGTTCTTACTGCACATGCTTACTGCTTACTAAAACATCCCGATGAATGGAATCTCGCTATCGATTTAAGTAAAGAATTATATGCATAATAAGATCCCCGGGTCATACGCAAGTTTTCTTAATGATATCCATGTGTATACACGAGTTGGGTTCATTAAAGTCGCATATGGAATTTAGTAAAGAAAAAAGTAAAAGTTTTCGATGAAGATCTAAATACCGATTCACTCTCTCTCAATATTTTTTCCCAACAATTGGTATCTGAGTAGGTCCTTCGAAGAAGCTTAATCACTAGAAGGAAGATCAACTAAGATGAGAAATCAAGATGGGACGACATCTCATCGAGGCCTCCTCTCTTCAACGGAAACAATTTAATCTTTCGGAAGACAAGGACAAGATCCTATCTTCGGTCTCTTGGAGCGGATGTATGGGCTATAATTGAAGGAGGTTATCAATATCCAAACATCGGGTTCCAACAGATGCAGCAAAAAGAAAGAAATATGAAACCAATGCAAAGGCGGTCAATGCATTATTGGGAAGTCTGAATGAATCAGAATTTGTCAAATTCATGCAATTGAATACAAAAAAGGAGATATGGGACAAAATCATTCTAAGCTATGAAGGTGGTACCAACGAAAAAAGTGCTAAACTCCAAACTCTCAAAATTCAATATGAAAATCTCAGGATGCATAATCCGGAAATCATTGCCGCTTTTTTTTACGTCTAGATGATATTGTAAGTCTTATGAGAAATCTGGGTGAAACCATACAGACACTACTACTCGTTGAAAAGGTTTTAAGATCTCTAACTCCCAAATTCGATTCAAAAGTGTCGCTATTGAAGAGAAGCGAGATCTATAAACTCTTACTATTATCCAACTTCATGGTATTTTGACTGCTTGTGAAATGAGAAAAGGAGGTCCATCCGAAGTCAAAGAAGTTGTCTTTAGAGTTGCTGCAAAAGGAAAAGAAGCAAAAGATCAAGAAGGATTTGGGTATGTTTTGGAATAATATGAGATAAAATTGTAAAGAAGCTACAACTTGGCACTGGAAGGTTTATAGGTAAGCTTCCTTTTTAAATGTTTTTCTTGTGGAAGAGTTGGTCATTATGTTGCTAAGTGTCCCCATAAAGAAAAAACATGAAAAAGGAAAGGAAGTGGCAAAAAGGAAATAAGAATTGGTTTATCAATAGAAAAAGTTATTATACTCATGAAGATAGTGATGGGCTATTAGATAGTGAAGAAGGAGAATATGATCAAGATGTTAGACTACTCATGGCTTTTGAAAAAAGACTCTAGTGAGGTTAAAGATACCTTTATGGATGCTCTAGAAGAAAATAATTTTCTTGAAGAAATTAATTAGCTCAAAATATGTTTGCAAGAAAACAAAATTTCCATATATACTCTAAAGAATCAGCTTATAGAAAAGGATAAGCATAGTGAGAAAGTAGAATGTGAAATAGTAAGTCTAAGAAAGGAAATTGAGAAAGAGAAAAACTTTAAATCTTAGATTTGCTAAAGGAACCGAAACCTTAGTTGAAATTATCAAGGTTCAACGCTCTCATTTTGTAAAGACCAGTCTTGGATATATTGGAGAATCCTCTCGATCTTCAGCACCAAGCTATCTAAATGCAGACTAAAGCCAACCTACAACACTCCATCACTCAGCAAGAGAACAAAGAAACTTCACAGTAAATCGTGACCTCTTCAATACAAAGAACAATAACGGAAACTATCAATTAGAGAAATACCAATCAACAAGTAAACACAACTAGAAGCTTTCATGATCGCGGGAAATTTCTTCTTTAATGGGTAATGTTTCTCATGTCATAATTTTGGTCATAAAGATGTTCAATGTGTTGCATACAAAACCATCATGACCAGAGAAGCAAAAAAGCAAAGAAATGAGACTGGAATAAAGAAGAATACATATAACAACTTTTTCTCCTCTTCAAAATGAAATTGAATGTGCTTATTACAATAAATTTGGTCATGGAGAATCTAAATGCAGGAGAAAACTTCAACCAAAAGAGCATATACCTTCAAATTCCAAGGTATGGAGAAAGAAATACTTACAAAGTTGAGAAGCTATGGCATAGCCTTATTTGCAAGGGGGAAGAAAATCAATGGTACATTGATAGCAGATGCTCAAAAACACATGACAGTGATATAAATAAACTCCTTGCATACAATGCTCTAGAAATAGAAAAAGAATGTTACCTTTGGAAATGATACTCCTATTGTCATTAAAGGAAAAGGTTATGTTTTTCTAAAATAAAATGTAAAAGCTAACAATGTTATGTATGTGGATGGATTACAACATAACCCTATTAAGTGTGATTCAAATGTGTGATCAAGGAAATGAAGTTGTCTTTAGTTCAAAAGAATGTGTAGTACGTGAACTTGACACGGAGAAAAACAGATAATAAAAGGAACTAGAACACCAAGCAATCTGTATGTATTGAAAGGTTGCAAAGAACAATGTTACTTGGGTAAATCTTGAGAAAATTGGTTATGCCATAGAATATTGGGGCACTTGAGCTTCTCTCAAATCAACAAATCTAGCAAACTCAAAGTTGTTCGTGATCTTCTCAGACATCACTCTGCCTAAAAATACCATATGCAAATCTTGCAAATTCGGTAAGAAAACCAGTGCAATTCAATGCCAAAGAAGGATCAGTAAAGTAAGCCTCTTGAACTCATACATACTGACCGATGTGGAGCTATGAGGAAAAATTCACCCCTGTGGAGAACAATACTATATTCTATTTATTGATGACTTCTCTAGAATGTGTTGGATTGGGGTTACTAAAACACAAAGATGAAGCAATTGAAAATTTTTCAGATCTTCAAAGTCCACGGTTGAAAATGAATTAGATCTAAAAATCAAATGTCTTAGATCCGACCGAGGAGGGAATATATATCGGATGAATTCTTTGATTTCGTGAACAACATGGCATAAAAAAGACAGCTTTTATGTAGCTGGAACCCCACAACAAAATGGTGTGGCAGTAAAGAATGAATAGAACAGTTCAACAAATGGCTCATGCTATGCTTGATGGATTCTAGAACACCCGATACCTTTTTGGGAGAAGCAAAGACATACCACAAGTAAATATTATTAACAAGGCACTTGTTCGTGTGAACGAGTGATAAAACTCCTTATGAGCTCCGATATGGTAATCTTCCAACTGTAAAGCATTTTAGAGTTTTTTGGAAGCAAATGTTTTATCAAGAACAATGATGAAAAACTTGGTAACTTTGAACCTAGAGCAGATGAAGGAATATTCCTTGGCTATTCTTCTAGAAGTAAAGCATATAAATTTTACAATAAAAGACTTCGGAAGATTGTTGAATGCATTAATGTTGTAATTGATGAGTCTCTCTCAGCTCCTAAAAGGGAAATACCAAAAACAAATGAACATGATGATGATGTATGTCCTCCTACATCAAATAGCAACAACATGGAAGGGGAACCCTATGAAGCAACAGAAGATGATCTATCTCGAAAAAGCTCCATCCAGGTATGTTCAAAAGAATCATCCAGAATCTCAAATTTTGGGAGAAAAGGGATCAGGTGTCCAAACAAGAAGAACTCTTGTAGGATTTCCTAGCTATCTAGCATTTCTATCCACTATTGAATCACAAAATGTAAATCAAGCTAGTAAATATGAATGTTGGATTCAAGCCATGAATGAAGAACTTGATCAAATTGAAAAGAATCACACTTGGGAGTTAGTTCCAAGACCTCATGTTAAAAATATTATTGGAACAAAATGGATATTCAAAAACAAGTTTAATGAAAATGGAGATGTTATTAGAAACAAAGCTAGACTTGTTTGTAAAGGGTATTCTCAACAAGAAGGTATAGAATTTGAAGCAATATTTTCTCTGTAGCTAGACTTGAAGCCATAAGAATATTTCTTGCCTTTTTCAAGCTTTCAACAATTCAAAGTTTATCAAATGGATGTTAAATATGATTTCCTCAATCGTGATCTAGAAGAAGAAGTTTATATAGAACAACAAGAATGATTCATTTTGGGGAAATGATGAAAAACTTGTTTGCAAACTTTAAAAGGCCTTATATGGTCTCAAAAAAGCTCCAAGGGCATGGTACTATCTTCTTGACAAATATCTTCATCAACAAGGTTTTTCAAAGGGATCTGTTGATAGTAACTTATATACAAAAATTGACAATGATAAGTTATTGATTGTAGTTCTATATGTTGATGACATCATTTTTGGAAGTAATGAAGAGACCATGAGTCATAAATTTTATTCTATCATGCAAGTAAAGAATTTGAAATGTCTTTACTTGGGGAACTAACTTTTTTTCTTGGTTTACAAGTACAACAAGCAACAGATGGCATATTTTTATCACAAGCAAAATATCTTAAGAAAATTATGAAGAAGTATGGGATGGAAGACGCAAACCTCGTGAGTACACCAATGGTAGCGGGTGTAACCTCGGTTCTCATGATGATTCTCCCACGATGAATCAACCCGAATATAAATCCATGATTGGAAGTTTGCTTTATCTAGCAGGAAAAGGCCGGACATTATGCATGCGAGTTGGGATTTTTGGACGATTCCAAGCTAATCCAAAAGAGTCTCATCTTCAGGGATGTAAAAAAGAATATTCAAATATCTATATGGGACTCAATACTTTGGTATATGGTATCCAAAGGCTGATGATCTCACTCTTCATGCTTACAACGATGCGGATTGGGTTGGAAATGTTGATGATCGAAAAAGCACTAGTGGTGGTGCGTTCTATATGGGGCCCCGATTAGTGTCTTGGTTCAGCAAGAAACAAATTTTTGTTGCCTTATCTATAGCAGAAGCATAATATGTGGCTGCCACATCATGTTGCACACAACTAATTTGAATGATGCAGACTTTACAAGACAGTCAAATCAAATGTTCACCTCCCATCTCCATTTCATGTGATAATACAAGTGCCATTAATATCTCAAATAATCATGTGATGCATTCCAAGACCAAGCACATCCCTATCAAGTATCACTTCCTACGTGAACAAGTTCTTGAACAAAAGGTTAAATTGGAGTATGTTCCCTCCAAAGAACAAGTTGTTGATATATTTACTAAACCTCTTCCCGGGAAGCATTCGAATATCTCAAACGAGAAGTTGGGAGTTTTCTCTATCTCTCCGATCAAATCGCTTAATTTTAGAGATTAAATTCGGTACGTAGGTTTCATAACGGTGAATCGCATATATACGCGATTTTATATGCATAAAACCGCGTATGGGTTTTTTCACTGACGAAATTCTCCGGGTCGGCGTTCATAATCGATGTGGTCTTGTTGAGTAATCTCTTTTTTGATTCGGTATTCATCTTTCTCGTATCATTCTACGATATTTATCTCCTTCATGAAGACGCTTTGATGAATTGGTTGTTGAAAGTGTTCGGGATGCACAAGCCTAGGGGGAGCATTAGCCTTGTCGTGAATAATGCATTGTTGGCATTATGATGGTTTTGAAATATGATCTCTCTCTTAAGGTATTTTGGTCTTGGTTATAAAAAGTCATATCTATAATTTGATGAAAAGGTCCTCGTTGAGACCTATGATGTAAAATTGTTCTATTCGATCATGTAAGGACTTGAGTCAAAATTTGTAAACCCACTTGGTTGGGAAGTTGAGTCAAATATGTAATTCCACTTGGTTGGATCATTGATGTAAGTTTGAGTCCTTGGTTATAGGAAAATTCATACTCGGTTGAGTTATAGAGTCATGTACTTCATTAAAAAATTTGTCTAAAGATTCAACATGAACTCGGGGGGAGCATGGTCAATACGAGTTCACATCGGATCTACAGAGCTCGTCTTTCTACAAGGGAAGAGAAATCTTGTTTTGGTTTTGATCCACCCTTTTCCCTTGATGTCAAAGAGGAGAGTATTTTGGCGTTTGAATAATGGTTATGTTGAATGTATCTAATTGTTGTGGTGATCAAACACCATCATGGTTGCCATCAAGTCCAAAGGGGGAGACTGTTGGAAATATCATGCAATATGTTGTCCTTGATGGCAACCTACTTGATGAAGTTATCCTTGATGGAAACCTACTTGATGATTTGCCTTCGATAACAACCTATTTGTTAAATATGTAAAAAATTATGTTTCTACGAGTCGGTTCAAATGTGACAGAGAAAGGAATTCCAATAACTTCCGGAAAAAATGAAACAATAAATATTTCTCAATGTATACGCGAGTTTGATGAAGGCAACTCGTGTATGGAGGCAATGTATACGCTAATTTTATGAAGGCAACCCACGTATACATTCAGAATTAGTATATACATAGTTTTTATGAAGAAAATTTGCGTATACACGCGGATAAGAATGATCCAAGTCGCGTATGCCTTTTGCACTCTAAAATTATGATACCAAGGGGCATTACCATGGTATTAGCCCACAGTTTTGAGCATTGTGTCATCTACTTGATTCCTTCCAAAGAATACCATCGAAAGTTGTATGGTTTTGACTCATGGTATTGATAAAGGCTAAATCTATATAAGGAGAAGAAGATCATAGTGCAAAGTGTGCATGTGTAAGGGTTGTTACTATTGTTACGTAGGTAAATCCTCTTTACGGATAGAGACGATCCCTCTTGCCCTAGGGTGGGTCTAGAAACAAAGGGACACACTAAAGTGTTGCTTCCTAGTTAATGAATGAACAAGAGACATGGTAGATTGACCAACCTAGAATCCAATGCTGTCGTCGTTGAGGAAAGAGTAGTAGCCTCTTGCTCCTGCTTTGGAAAATCACAATCCGTTCGTTGTTATGCCTGAATACCTGCACATAGAACAAGAAAAAAGAACAACATACGACATCACAGTTTCACTCATAACTATTAACTAGTCAAAGAGGGCTAAACATATCGCATTACACAAACATCATAACACAATAGTGGAACCAAACAATAGTCATGTATATAAATGAATAGAAGGAAGAGTTACAACCGATGCTTTGACATCGCAGTCTCCTCCAGATGGGGGTTCGAGCGAAGCATGTCTCGGATGTTCGTCAAGGAATTCGGATGGGGGTGAAGGCATAGACTCAAGCTCTCCCTCAACGCAATTCCTTCTATCTATCTTCTCTATTCATTCAACTATAGTATCAGTTCTCCAAGTTCAGCTAGCTTGTACTAAGAGAAATAGTTTCTTTTATAGAGGAAAAGGAGGAGGTTGGGATCCCTAAAAAGGTGGGAGGGAGTCCTATCCTTTAGGAGAGTTCCAAGGGAGGTGGAAACTACTAACTAAAGGAGGGAGTCCATGGTTTTTTCAATTCAACCACTCCCAATGACTCATCCTCGAGGTGGTTGGAATAGAACCTCCACCTCTATTTTTAAAAAAACATTCCATAAAAAAACTTGGCATGGGTGCTTAATCGGGACGGAGCACCAACGGCATGGGCTCGATGTTAATTTTCCAGCTTGGCACGGAGTGTAATCGGCTACTTGTGCCAAGGAAAAAACAAGGGGTTTTTTACAACTCTGCTCGGGAAATTTCAACAGGGAGGAATAATGCTCTCATGTAAAGGGATGCAATGATGGTCTTTGCAAGGCATGATATTGCTTATTGGTCACATAAATGACCCTCCAATGGGCGAGATGGGGATTGCGGGGACGGTGAAAAAATGTTGTGTAACATATGCCCCCTAAAGCATGAGGTCCGAGGGAGAGGGAATGGAAAAAATGATTTATGAGAACGCGTTCGAACCAAACACCGTTGTCGAAAAACCTACAATTACAAATACAATCGATATCTCGATACATGAACATGTGGCATGGGCACAACCATCCATAATAGAGTAAATATAAGAACTGAGATCTAAGGTATGGGACGCAGCCATCCAGTAGCAAGGATCAACAAATAGACTCGGGTATGGTCGCAGCCCATCCAATCAAAATTTTCATGTAATAAGTTATAACATGTTAGGGTCCCTGTGATTTGGCCGATTAGTGAGCCAAATGATGATGTAACATCAAACCAAGCTTTGGAGACCAAGGACCTAGCCTTCCTGGACTCGAGAGAGGGCTCTCTCTATTAGATGTAAAAGATATCGGTGTGTTTGCTTATGGTGTTCGATATTAGGCTAGTTATGAAGTGAGTTTTTGGTTTTTGGTTTTTAAGTTTGTGAGGGATGAAAGCGATCAAAGATATAAAATGGATAACAAGAAGTTAGATCAAGCTGGGCTATGGGGTCAAAAGGTCAAGGACACTATCGGATGATGATATAAGGTCATCGTAGGGGCCGATTTGATTCAAGGTAGAAAGGATCTTTGGGCAAAATGGAGTAAATGGACATCAAGTTTGTGAAAAACAAAGAGTTTCAAGCATCATCGGTTTAATAGATAACATAAACATGGTAAAGAAAACCCTTAATCATGCAACATGTAACTATAAACTAATCAACACATCGAAACAAACATTCCAACCATGCATAGAAGTATAAGACCCTCTAACTTTGGAAATGGCTATCGGACTTTGGGGAAAACACATAAGACTGGACTAAAAACTCAAAATACTATGCCGAACGCCTAAACATAGTCTTTAAGTTATTGGGCACTTTGACAAACAAGCTTTCATAGTTTTAGGCAAAGGGCTAGATCGGGACTAGGCCTCCTTGGTTCAACAAGATGATAATCTAATCAGTCAAAGAGATAGTTTCATGGACAGAACTATGGACGAGTCATAGGTAAGAAGGGCACACCATACATCCTACTCACATGCATAGAACTTATGAATAAAACTAGCAAACAGTATCCTTAAGTTACTAAAGAGCGATTAAGAATTCTTTAGTGCGACTAAGGAAGAAGAAAACATAAAAGCTATGAAGATTCAGAATTTTGAGGTGCCTCCATGGGCATATCTCAAACTTAATCTCTACTCGATCTATAGCAAGCAAGAAGCATGTATCATGAATGAAAACTAGAAGACAACAACAAAGCAAGAAACACTATACCATTCTACCATGTCATGGAATCCATCAACAATCCTTCATCATTCATCAAAAAGCATCCAAGAGGCGAAATCCAAAATCATAACACAAGTATGTTTTTCAAAGCTCATATGACCAATATATTGCTTCTTCTCTCAATTTCAGCCTTGTTTACAATGAGAGCTTGTGGAATAAATAGGCTCAAGTGAGGAAAAACCTCATGATTCAACTTCCATCCTCATTGGCCTAATCAAAATATCTAAACTTGTCCTTGAGGCTTTGCAAAGCCCAAGGCACAAAATATCCCATAAAATATCTAAAAAAATGCTAAAAATGGGAATTATATTGACTTTACATCATTTTCCCAGAGTGCAAAAAATAGCTAAACGCACATTTGGAAAAAGCAGATTTTTGAGGTTCAAAAATTACAAAAAATACTTCAAATTTATATCGGAAAAAAGGTCCCCCGACTTGCCGAAACATTTTGCAGCCTTCCCGATGTCGAAACGAAGCTCATGATAGCTCGTTGGAGAGCTCCGAGTGTCTACTTTCCGGCGCAACTGAAATCACCTCAATCCGATGCCCGGAAGTCCTCCAAATCTGTACCCTGTGTGTAAAAAGCCGGAAAATTGCAGACTGCTGATATGCCGAGCGAGAATGTGCAAAAAGTGAGCATTTTTCGCCGTTTTGAGGGGGGCGAATGATCTCCAAATGCTCTGAAAATCGCTGAGGACCTGCTCATAGAATTATGGCATCAAATGGTATCATCCTCCTCACTTGAAAAATCCTCAAAATGAAATGGCGAATTTATGATTTTTTTGACCAAAAAACTCAAAAAAATGCCAAAAAAACAAAAAAGTTGTCGAAATGGGCCCAAAATTGGTGCGCATGACCCTCAAGGGTCCCCTAGAAACATGCTCCGAAAGCTGAGGCTAAAATATCAAGTGTTGATGTGCCTTTCTCCTCTTTCCGTGCCGGGCGCTTCCCCTTTGCTTTCTTCAATTTCTCTTGGGTTGCCTTTAGTTTGCGCCAGACAAAGCCGATTCAACTTTTTGATAATGTTGTGTCCTTTTCCTTTGCAGCTCCGGGTCTCTGTTGGCTTTTTTCAAGTTTCATCTCTAAGTGTTTGTTGGCTCTTTCTATCCATGCCTCTTTATTTTCTTCAATTTCTGCTCAAGTAGGGTAGTGAGGGGAAAAGCTTGAAGATGGGCATGTTTTTCTTCTTTCTGCTTTTTCCAAGGCTCTTTTAAGCCCTATGGTTCTAGGCCTCTTCCGCCTAGGTCGTTCTTCCTCTTCTTCCTCATCAAAATCACCAATGATCTCCTCTATCTTCATTTGCGCCTTAGTCGCCTCATTCTTGTATTTGATAGCTCGTGCCTCATGAACTCGTTGTGTGAACATTCATCTCGTTTATTTTGGATCTCCAAGAAATGGTTTAAGTTCCTTGCCCGTTGAAGATCATTCTCTAATGCCTTAATTTTTCCCTCTCTATGGATCGGGAGGTTTTCAAGAATGCGGGCTTCATTATCGTTGTCATCACTTTGGATTGGGATGACAGCCAATGCACCTCCATGTTTTTTTACTTTCTCCAACCTTGTTTTTTCCCTTTGAAGGCCAATCTTGCACTTTTCCTCCTTGGCATGCTAGTGGGTGTCCTCTTGGGTGATTTTCTTTTGCTAGGGACAACTTTTTGTCACTTTTGGAGTGGCATGACCTTAGGCCCTTTCTTCCTTGTCTGTCTCGGGCTTTGTTCTTTTGGGAGGAGGAGACACAACTTGCTTTACCCTTGACATCTTCTTGAAACCGCTGCTCTCCTTGAGGCCGTTGTGTGTCCTCTTCTTGTCTGTTCAATTTGCTGCCCCTCGTTCGCCAACATCAATTTGTTGTTCTTCTTCAATGCCTTGTTCAATTTGTGTTTCAACTCGTCTGCCCTTTTTCATCAAAATCAAGCTGCTGCTGTGCTTGGATTTCTGTTCATTTTGTGGCTCAAGATGTTGCTCAATTACACGCCCTAGCTACTATTCCTCTCCTTCAATAACAAGCTGCTTGCTCTTCTTCTTGTACCCTGTTGTTCATCATCTTCGTTTCTTGCTGACCTTCACCATCGTCCCTGCTGCTCGTTCCTCATCTTCTGTTTGTTGCTCTTCATCCCTTTCCTCTTGCTCATGACCTTTCTCTTCTTGCTGTCTACTCCCTTCTCCTTCTTCCTGCTTTCGTCCCTGATTGTTTAGTGGTAATTTTGAGCCTTCTAGGAGTAGGCTCGCTGGACAAAGGTATAGAGGCGATGAATAGGGTCGAGTGGGAGATATATGGACGTGGGAGGAACGAGTAGAGAAATCTGGTGAGCGATGAATACATCCCATGGAACCTCTTTCTTCTCTAGCTAGTGTAGGATGATAATTTTGATCGGAGAATGATGGAAAAGGGAAGGTATTTGCGGAGATGGAGTCTTCTTCCGGGATCGTGGATGCCATCTTCTCGATGCTCTTGTATAAAAATTAAGGGAAATTTAGTTTGCTGGTTCTAGTGAAATGCATCAATAGTCGAACATGGTAGGCATAAACTTGAGTAAACCTCCCTTGGAGAGATCTTGAAATCAAGACCTGCCACTTGGAAATGTTTTTCTTTGAATCTCGGGGCGCATAGGTGTGTCAAGGGCGAGAAAATTTTGACCTCCTGTATCTTCGGCGGAAATCCAAGCAACCTACCTCATGAAAGTTGAAAAGGATGGATGGGTGCGCATTTACCTCCTCTGTAGAGATTGGCTCATATCTTTTATGTGGGCCACTTCCGTTGTCTTGCCTTGGAGGCATTTTTGACCTAAATGTGCTTTTGAAAAAACAACGCGCCTCACTTGTGTATAAACTACCTTCTTGGAGCCAAACGCAGTGTCAATTCATCTGTTTTTTATAGAGAAACAATGTATTTGGATGATTGCAACAAGTTTCCTTACAAATACAAAACCCCTACTCTTTCGAGAAAATGGCCCATCCACTTTTAAATTTTTTCAACTGACAAACTTTTCAATAAGAAATAATACAGATGGAATGAAGGATAGACTCGTTAGGAAGAATGTTGTTTACGGTGTCAAAATTGCCTTGCTCTGTGATGTTTGGAGGTTAACAACACATCTTTGTACCTTGGATCAATGGTGGACTTTTCCAATCATTACAAACCTGCTCTTCCTAGTGTGCCAATCACTCAACAAACTTACATATGGTGCAATCAACCCTTAGTGTGATCAGACGATCAATGTCACAGTCTGGAACAAAGATAACGAGTTTAAAAAGCTCCAAAAATTTTTAAGCGAGAGATCTGTAGGAGTTTTCTCTTTTCAAAATAATCAAGGCCCCTTATCAATGTAACCCTTGCCTTTGTAGAAAAAACCTTTACTCTCTATGAACATCCACTTATCAAATAAGCTCGAAGAACAAAAGACAATCAAGCAACATACACGGTGAAAAGCTGTCTTTTACGTGAGAAGTAGGAGCAACTTTGCCCCTGTAGCTTTCAACCAATAAGCTGCTCTTTGACAAAAACCCTTTTTTCTTATTACACTTCACTATTCTCTATTGGTATGTCACTCCATCAAACAAAATCACACCACATACATAGTCAACCTCCAGTAGTGGGCATACAATCAACCTCTCTGTTATGGAACAAGGTGACAGAGTTTTTGAAGAATGCTTTAAAAGTTCAACAAAGCCCTGTAGGAGTTTATCTTGTCAAATAGTTAAAGCAACTTATCAATGTGAAACCCTTGCCTTTTGCAGAAAAAACCTTTACTCCATCTCGAATATCAACTTTATCAAAATAAGCTTGAAGAAAAAAAGACGATCAAGTGGAATACTTAGTGAAAAAACTTGTCCCTTCGTGGTTTATAGGGTTAACTTTGCCTTTTGAAGTTTGGAAGGTATAGGATCTTTTGTCCTTTGATTAATAAAGGTGAAAACCCACGACTCCTAGTTCAACACAATTTCTTTCCCTGTAAGTGCCTTTGATAGCACATTCGACATTTTACCACAATTTTACACCTCGGATCACCACACAGCAAAAAACATTGTTTTTTCGGATGTGTTGACAAAGTTTGAAAGCCTTGTATGCTGTGGTATGAAAAAATTTGTAGCGAGTTCAACACACTTGTTTTCTTTATAGCATGCAACTTAATCAATTAAACACCATAAATGTAGTCAATCACATTGGATATACACGAGTGAGCGAGTCATTGTGTCTTAGGGGGGTAAGGTGATAGATTTTTTGAGATGTTTTTCGTGATATTACAAACACTCTCCCATCATTTAAATCGTGAAAGACTTCCCTCACACAAACCGCTCTCTCCACATTCTACTATTCTTTGCACTAATCTGATCCAAACAAACTCCAACTCGTATATGGACGACTTCAACTTTGCTTCACCACGCTAGTGAGGGTGTTTTGATGGTCTTTTAATAAAAATATAGCTCACGTGTGTTTGATATTTCACCAGTCAATCGAGAAAAACACTATTTTTCCCTCACACCATGCCTTGAAAAACAGAGCTTCTTAACCCTTCATATCACTTAGCACTTTGTTTCAAAAACCGAGAGGGTACATGGAAATACCTCGAGAATATGATGAAAAACCTTATTGATGTGTTTTAGGCCAGCTCTAGAGGCGCTTTGAATAACTTATGAGGGCCACACATATGCGTGACGTGCTTAGCTTTCGAGTGCCACGCCAAATCGAGTTGTCGGGTGGCTGCGTCGGGTCGGCCGGGCGGCGTGTACGGAGCGCGTCGCGCACACGTACATGCGCGTCACGCGGCGGTTGAGCGCCCATGCAAAAGATCTCCGAGCGCGTCGCGCGGACTTTACGAGCGCGTCGCGCGAGTTATAACCGTGGCAAATTTCTTCGAATCGCTCCAATCTTTTTTTGTTTGATGCTTTGAGAACATTCAAAGGAAAAACCTTGCTTGTAATTTTGAAAATGAAATTTCACTCTTCGACCTTACTCTTTTGACATATCAAACTCCCAATGGTCACCTTTATTATTTTTTTTGAAATGCAAAATAACTTTGGGTTGGCCCTTGCAAGGTTTTCGAAGCCTTTGACCCTCTTTAACAAAACCTTTTGGTGGACTTGTAACTTGGATTCCGAATCGATGCGAAAAGTGGATATTTTTAATGTTTTTTAGACCGTACTAACATGAATCAACCTCTTTATAAATAGCGAGATATAGCTTGAAAGGTCAAAACTACGTTTCACTTATACACATGGCTCGAAGGGTGATTCTCGTCGCTGCTTTGCCTCTCTGGTGACCATTTAACACAAGCAACTCCAATTTTGAAAAATAATCTAATGACCTTCAGACCATATTTTTCCACTTTGTTTTTAACACTCGTTGATGACATTTTTTTATGTAACCCCACTTTAAAAGCTATCAAGAAAATACTGAAGACTACTTTGTTATTTGAAAGGGTAGGGTTTGTATTTTCAACATGTTTTGATAGTTTTTTGTCCTCAATTGCTTCTTCAACCTCTTTCCCCACTGCAGTGCCCAAATTTTATGACTTTATTTGTATTTGGTCATGGCCCTTTGATTTAATAAAGGTGCCTTTTTCCAATATGCTTCCTTGCTTAGAACATATCATCTATGATATCTCTCGTCTTTTTGAATAATGAAAAAAAAAGCTGTGTTTGTTTCAAACCATCCAAACACCTGACATGTATGTCAAATGACCCTCTTTTGGACATGATGAAAAAAT
Organism: Pinus albicaulis; assembly: GCA_034641835.2. Classification (NCBI taxonomy): domain Eukaryota; kingdom Viridiplantae; phylum Streptophyta; class Pinopsida; order Pinales; family Pinaceae; genus Pinus; species Pinus albicaulis. Next base: position 186,028 of record JAXQQM020086445.1, on the reverse strand, counting down.
AGTTCCAAGGGTGATGTCTCTCGGTAATAAAAGCTCAGATTTCCTTTTGCCGACTGATTTTCTTTTCATGCTTTTCAAATTTTTCCAAACTCGGATCATAACTTGTGGAGAAAGATGTCTTTTGAAACTTTGATTGTTTCTCACTTAGAGGAGGAAATGTCTCTTTTTGGAGTAGTGGCATTTGGATTTTGCCTTTGATGATTTCGAACTCGAAACACTTGTGCTAAAGCTCTTTTTGTACTTGATGAGCTTGTATACTGTTTGTAAGAGACAAACTAGATCAAATACATTTTTGCTCCCGGGTATTATGCCATAATCTTGCTCTGCAATGTAAATCTAATTAGGTGACAGAGTTTTTTCTTGATTGTAGATGCAATTGTTAGGTGTCTTTGAGCTTTCTTCTTTGATCGTGGGTAGAAGACAAAACGAGGGGATGATGCATCGGAGTTAGAAAGTGAAACAAGGAGAGCTGCCCTTTTTGTTTCCGTGAAGGAGGTCTTCACTTTGTCTTATTGCACTTGCTCTTTGTTGAGGGGAAACTGAAATGTCACCATTTGCCTTGGTCAACTTATGACAAGTCATTTGAAAAATAATCTTTGTGAGTAGGGAGGTTGGCACCCTTTGAAAAAAACAACCATATTTTCTTACTCTGCGTGTAATGACATGACTTGTCAACTTTTTCTTCAATTTGGTCTTGTTGAAACAATGCAGTCGCTTATAATTAGAATTGTTTTCACTAATGATATGTCTCTCCAAGGGTTTTAACAATTCATATGATTGAAAACTTCAAATGAATCCCTTTACAAGACCAAAAACTCTGTTTTCCTTTTCTTGCACATTTCGGATCCTAGTCCCCTGTTATGATAATCACTTATACTCGAAAACCTAGAGTCATTGTTTTTCTGTCTAGTAAAAAAGCAAACCCAGGGCATTTTGCAATCCTTAAAGTCAATATTGGCCTACGCCCTCTGCTTGTAGATGAAGGAGGCGCCTTAACCCTCTCGCTTGTATATGAAGGAGGTTCTTGGCCATGACAAATTACCGAGCTCATGTGACGATGGTGTCTTTCTCTTACTTGTGATTTCATGCTTTCGAAAGGAAGCCGCAAGGTCTTGATGAGTAACTCTATGTCTTGCATATGTATCTTAGGCTCATGTTGACATTGAGAAGCTTAAACTGTTCTTCTAAATGTGTATTCAAGAATTTTCTCTCGAGATGAAGTTATATTTCCCTGTCTTTGTAGAATCCATAAAACAACGTGAAACACCTAATAATCAGCTTGAGACTCGTGGTTTATGCGAGTGCTAAGACCTAGGGGTGTGTAAGTGGCGTGACTTAGGGGTCGTGATCAACTTGATTTGCGAGTGGTAGGTCTTTCATGATTGGTTTGTATCGGATGGAGGTTTTTTTGGCCTTTTGATGGTTGCCAAGGGTAAAAATGCCTCAAAGCGCCACTTCCTAACTTAGGGGAGGCTTTTGAAACGGAACTTGGATTTTCCTCCTAGAGTGATGGGCGGACACCGTAGGGCTAAAGCTATATAGGATAGTGATAATGAGTTTTAGCTTTGACATGGGTGGACTGAAAAATTAGGAGGGAGAAAAAAAGTTTTATGAGGGTTTTCTAGATGACAAATTGACATATGGAGATCAACTTCTAGAAAACTCGGTTATGGATCTAGTCATCACTAACAAGTGAAAAAATACCGATGACTAACATAACAATCCACCAAAATTTGCAGCCCTGGAATTTATCGGACAAAATCCGAGTGTCTCATGCTCCATCTCGACACCGAAAAAAGTACAATTTTAGGCATGCGAATATATGAGTTGAAGTCGAACATGCAAGAAAATTACCTAATTACCAACCAATGATGAAAGCTGTTAATAGGCATGAGAGAAACCACCAATAATGACAATGGATCTCAAGGTACAACCAGTACAATCCATGGGATGTGAATAGTGATCTGGCGTCGAACATCCGCAGAATCACTAGATCGAAGGCCAATGATGTGGACCTTGTGTCGAATGTGAAAAAACCCCGCCATTAAGGCATGCGAGCTCCAAGGTACCGAGAATAGAGTCTCTCGATCAAATTCCTAGATAATGAGTTGAAGTCGACAGGAAGTGACCTAATCAAAGGTGGGCCATAATGTTTCCCACATCATCGATACGAGATAGAGGAACATGATAATAGTGAATCAGGACCAACGGAGAATCGAGAGGGAGGTTGAAAATTGCATAGGCAAACTTCTCTTGAACATATCGTTAGCACGACATCGGATTTGGTAGTATTTGACATCAAAGGATCTGAGGTCATGACGACGTGGCAAAGAGCAGATGAGAGGTCAAAAGAGATTACCCAAACCCATGGAGGAAAAAATGACGAAATGAGATGTCCCCAACCCGACACGAATGTAGACAAGTGTCATGTTCAAGAGCGACATACTGCCAACATAACTAAAACTTAGTTCCATTTCCCCCACCATTTCTGGTGAGTACCCCAATTATTTTTAAAACAAGCTTGAAGGGGATAGCATATGCTTATGTTGTAAGTTTTTCCTTCGGACAAATCCATCCTAGTACATTTTACGAGCCCTAGGAAGGAGTAAATCGAGTAACATCATGGCGAAGAAGTCCGATGTCATCGGTGTTTAACGAGTCCGACAAAGGGAGAACTCAACATATTTTCATGTTTAGAGAGTTTGAAAAAGAAGGCGGAAAAGAAAACTCCAACGAGTCCTTTTCGTAGGTAGTCTCACAGATCCGAAAAGGTAGAAAACTGTGCTGCGAGAACCTCTTAGTTGCAATACGATAAGGTATTCCTTTTTCGTAAATAATCCATCCCAGCCCAAAAAAAGGTTAAATGTATAGTGGGTGGATATCGTTTCGTAGCCATTTAACGAGTTTAAAACGACAAGAATTTCGACAATATTTTCAATTTTAGAGAGTCAGAAAAGAGCTGAAAGATGGCTCCAGTAGTGACTTTTTCGTGCTTTTACCGAGTGCGAAAAAGTATAAAATATAACTCGTTACTTCATCACTGTCGCATAAAAACTTGTTGCTGCACAAGAGGCACGTATAAAACCCATTTCTCAAAAAAAATAAAACAATAAAATAATCGAAAAATATGTCTTAAAACCTAATTAGGGTTGTGAAAAAGTTATAAAATGCCAAAAATGGTAAAAATAATTACTTTTCACTTTTTTACCTCTTGTGGAGCAATAGTCACCCATTTTAATGTGCAATCTTGCGATGATAATAATGGTCAATCCAACAGATCAGTCTCAAATCCATCAGTTCTGGGTAAGAGCCGAGATCCCTCTTGTCATTTTAAGTCATTTCTTACTATCTACAATTTCCAATTTTGAATTCGGGGGAGAAATGTAAATATTAGGGCACGTAGCTGCGTGGGTTTCGAGCACGAAGTCGCGCCAACCACCTAATTTTCTACACTAGGGCGCACCCATTGGCACGATCGTTTGGAGAACAAGTCATGCTAATGGTGCAAACCATTTTTATGTAAAATGTTAATCAAATGCCCCAATTATTCACAAATTTAAGGTTCAAAAATGGCTAATACCACTCATATGAATGTGTTTGCGGGTAGAAAGAGGTAAAATGGTTATAGAATGGAAAGAATGGGAACATAGAGAGAGAAGATGAGCTTGCCATGGACAATGAGAGAGTCATGGAAGCTATCAAAAAATTGTGGTCCCGAAAAAAATCTTCCTATCGCCATGTCTCCAAGCCCAACCAAATTTATTACGATGATCTCGATCAGACATATGGGACGAAAATCAAGAGAAGTTCATCCTTCGGGATCAAGAACTTGAGATTGAAGTCTCTGACGTCTATTTCATAACAAGATTATTGCGGAGGGGATTAGCACCAATCCTAACCGGCACTCGGCCTTGCATGAAAAACATGACCATGGTGATAGACAGGGTATGTCTAGGAGCACAGAAAGGATCAGGCAGTGGGAAAGTTGATATCCATACTATCCTATACTTGACACTCAGAGTAGTGCTACATACCATCACACGAGTTGCAAGATCACAACCATCGCACGAAGCAACAAAGACACAGTTGCTTCTTGCTGTAGACTGCTTGGCACCGACCATCTACAACTGGGAAGAGGCTGTGACAATAAACATGAAATACCAGCTAACAAAATGCAAGAATACCAAATTGAAGCAATTTGGTTATGGATCTATTCTGGTATCATTCTTCTTGGAACGACTATCCATTTTCTAGTGACAGGAGGTCATAGTCTCGACACCACCAACGAGAGAAACATGGATGGCCCGATGGGCAGCCTCCGATGCCAAGGGCAAGGGGGCGATCAACGGATGTCCCTGGAGACCAAAATTATTCAATTGGCTCCACCAACGAGTTGATCATCGTGGAGGGACCGCCCCTACTCCGTACAGATTTCATTGAAGATCCGGACCTCCCACTCCCGGAGGGAGAGGATTGGGATGAATATTTGGGTGAGACTCATTTTTTTTTAAGTTTCATGAGTATTATGATTTTTTTCTTCTATGCACGTTCTAACATTAAATCCATGTTTTTGTAGATGTTGGCCCGGAGAGACCCGCGAGCATGTCACCGATAGCAAAGCGAATCCCTCGAGATTTCAACCCTCAAAGCGAGGGCGGCGAGGAAGATGAGATAGTGTGTAATCTAGAGGGAATCACCCAAGGAGTGTCGGACTATGCACGATTTGACGATGTTCCACGCGCCTACCGGAGACATACTCGTAGGGGTGCCCGGCCCAGACTCACCTGCTTGTTGAGGTGGCTTGTACGGGCGGTGACATGTTATCACGAGCACCATGTTGATTAGACACCTAGGTTTTATTTTCATCCGCATATTTTGAGAGACATGATGTCTCGGGATGTAACAAAAACACACATATTTTTTTTGAAGTTATGATGCACACAATCGTAAACATGTGATATATATATATATATATACATCTATTTTCCTACATGGATCTTTTACATGTGATGATGATTTTACAAATTACGCAAATGTACATCTAATACAATATTAGCCACTCGTATCGGTTAATGTATTCATTCGTCTAGGAATATGTCGCTATGTAATAAAATCAAAATGTCTTTCTAGAAAATGAATATGTAAATACAATCTCGGAATGTGCGATTTCTAACTGAATAATGACTATTGAGTTGCAAAACGACAAGTTGTGAATCTAAATTTACAAGCAATGCGTGTATGCCAAGGTTGATTGCTTCGGTTAATAGCTCAATAACAGTGCTATATTCAGCAACATTGTTTGTAGCTCATCCTAGACAAATACCTTGCAGATCTATCAACTCACCAGCAGGATCATAAATTACCCAGAGCTACCGAAGACAAATTCCTAGTATTGTGGGAAGCACCATCTGCAGAAACCAACATAAGGGGTAATAGACATATGCACCATAAGAAAGACCCAATAAGCAAGAAAATGCTCATAAAGCACATCAAACTAAAACATGTACAAAAAAATGAAAATGACACCTATGTACACCTATTACACATGGATGACTCATGCATAATATTTTTTTGAGATACAACCCATTTCTGGGTTGTTCAAGAGGATGACCTTCGTAATCAATAAGCTCATAGGCCCCATTCTACAATACACATTTAATGATGTAGGACCCATGCCACATAGGTTGAAATTTTCCTCGTCCCTAGCTTATCGTGAGCTTGGTCATACGGGAGGACGAGATCTCCTTCAACGAAAGAATGAGGGGAAACTGATTGGTCAAAATGAGCCTTGACCTGCTTTTTCTGTCCTTCGATAACCAAAGCAGCAAAGTGGCGGGTTTCATCCAGTCTTTCTAAATAAAGGAGATTTTATTCCTCTAGCGAATTATTCGGCAGTAATTCAATAGCTAACTTGAGCAAAGGTATTTCACATTCAATCGGGAGAGTAGCTTCCAGGCCATAGACCAACTAGAAAGGAGTGAACCCGGTTGCACTCTTAACTGAGGTTCGGTATGCCCAAAGAGCCGAAAATAACATGAGATTCCAATTTGATTTATGGATCCCAATCGTACATTGAAGCATAGTGACAAGAAACTTTTTTCACGACTTCAACCTGGCTATTGGCTTGAGGGTAGTACGGTGTTGAGTTGTCGTGACGTGTGACCCAACTTAGAAGTCAACGCTGCCACCATATAATGCTGAAAATGGGAACCATGATCGGTAAAGATGGCTTGCGGGACTCCAAACCTAGCAATAATGTGATTGAATATGAGTCGAGCAGTTTTCTTACCATCGGTGGCAAGTGTAGGCATTGCTTCGGCCCATTTGGTGTAGTCCACGGCTACGATAATATAAGCATGCCCCCGTGTCGAGTGAGGGTTACACATCATAAAATCAATGCCCCATTTCGCAAAGGGACCAATGGTAATGACGGGATGAAGAGTAACGGGTGGCGCACGCATCTTGCGTTGGTAAATCGGGCAATCATGGAATTTATGAACCGCGACAATGTAGTCTTTGAAAATAGAAGGCCAAAAATAACCAAGCACAAAGGATTTTTTGAGCGAGTAGCATAACCAAACATGTGATCGCCACGGGCGTGATCGTGACAGACCCATTCAGGGCTTTCTCGGCCTCCTCGAGATTCAAACATCTTCGGAGTATAGAATCTACTCCAATACGATAGAGTGTATCTCCAACTATTCAATAAGGTTGTGACTAATGGCGGATGCGTCGGCGGGCATCCTTCGTCAACTCGGATCCGAAAGACGAAGTTTGGAGATAGAATATTATATCACCGTACCAAGGATCAAGGGTGATAATTAAGAAAAGCGAATCATCCGGAATGGATTCCTCAAAACGAGAAGGAGCGAAGTCGGAAGGGAGAGAACAAAGCAAATCAGCAAAAAATAATGATTTTTTAGACTTGGCAGTAGTAAATTCCAAATCAAACTCTTAGAGGATAACAATCCATTTAGATTATTTGTCCCCCATAAATTGTTGAGACAAGATGTAGGTCATGGGGTTGCAATCAGAAATCACCATCGCTGGAATATAATGACGAAAATGTTGGATTGCTTGCACTGCAGTTAACGCTAACTTCTCGACATGAGCATAACAATTTTCTAGGTTGAGAAGGTTACGAGACAAGTAATAAATAACATGCTCATGACCGTCATCATTGTCTTGTACCAAAACCATGGAAATCGTGCTAAAAGAAGCAGCTAAATAAAGGGAAAAATCACGATGATAATTTGGAGGGCGAAGTAGAGGAGCATTGACAAGAAATGTCTTCAACGCATCAAAAGATTTCTAAGTGATTTCATCCCAACGAGAAAAGGGACGCCCTGCTTCAACAATCGTGTGAGTCCTTTAGCTACTTTGGCATAGTTAGGTATAAAATGATGTAAAAGCTTTCCCTTGTAAATTGGTGCAATGAGGAAGGATATGGGAGATTAATAATAGCCTCAACTTTGAGAGGATCAAGGCAAATTCTGTCTTTGGACACGCTAAACCCTAAGAGTCTACCAGAATCAATGCAAAATACACACGTGTGGATTAATCCAAATGTTATAGTGTCTACAATGAAGAAAAATTTTGACGAAGATGGTCGGGGTGATCCCTACGCTTAGCCGAATGATCCGAAGGTCATCCGGAAAAAGGCTGCACGATGTGACAAATATCATGAAAGGCGTAGGACATCGCGCATTGAAATGTGGCCCCGACATTCTACAAACCAAAAGGAAGCTTCTTATACGCAAAGGTACCCCAAGGACAAATGAAGGCAGTCTTGTGTTGATCGGTTGGGAGAATGTTTATCTCGATTATAACTAGAAAAACCGTTCATAAGGGAAAAAAAATATCGCTCCCGCACGAGCTTGTCAATGATCTGATCGATGAAGGGAGTAGGATAATTATCCTTGGGACAAGCTTGATTGATATCACGATAGTCAACACGGGACATGAATAGTGTCGTGTTTCTTATCTACAAGAACAATATTAGAGACCCACTTTGCCAATGGAATCGGATAAATGAAACCGAGCTTTGAGAAGCTTTTCCACTTCGGCTTTAATGGTAGCGACTTTCAGTGGATGCACTGGACGAAGACGTCGGCGAGCAGTGCTTCAAACCGGGGTAAGTAGGAATTTCATGTACCACGATGCTAGGATCAATGCCGGGAATTTCTTCGTAGGACCATGCAAAGACATCATGGAATTCACAAAAAAGGCTAGTATAGACTTGTACTTCATCGAAACAACAAGTGACCCCAATATGGATGTTCTCGAAAATTCTCGGTTTAACGGAAATGTCAATAGGAATCGTCTGTGTAATGTTACTCAAGTTAACTTCGAAAAAAACTTCATGGATCTGAACAGGCATTTGAAGCGGAGGAGAAGGAACCTGAGAAGCAAAATGCTTAAGATAGGTAGACATGGCCTCGAGACTTGGGAGGAACGAGGAACAGCGAGCAACAGCTACTAGGTTTTAAGACGTCGGAACACGTCTTTAGCCTAGACCACTAGAAATGTTGCGTTAGGTTTCAATGTTGCCTTAGGTTCATTCAGTAAATTTTAAAGTTAATCTTGGATTAAGTTTCAATTTCAAGGCCCTATCGAATTGTTGAAGATTGCAACAAGAAACAGTGAAGGAGGCATCCTAAAACATCATTCCTGATCCTAGTTGGAAAAGTGATCACCAAAACTAGGTGGGGGCCACACAGGTGATTTTTGGCGCAAAGTCTATTTTTAGACTATGTATATTTTTAGACATATGGATCATGTTCTATAAGTTGCAGGATGCTATTTATGGATGGTTGGTCAAGTTGGAAAAATAGATGGATTTCTATTTTTAGAAATATTGGGCGAAATCTATTTTTAGATTGCCAATCTAAAAATAGATATGTCGAATATTATTAGCTCTTAATAATATTTGGACTATAAACATTATCTTATCCTCTTGGAGCACTTTAGTTCAAGCTACGGATGTGGCACATGCAGCTAGCGAAGGAATTACGCTATTCCTAGGGTTTAGTTGAGCTATTGCATGGTTGACTTCGAGTTAGAACTCATGTGGTAGAGTTTGGTGGAGTTGATGAGGCAGATTGGTGGAGTTGTGTTTGGTTTAACTTAGTTGAACTATTTGTATTTAGTCTAACTGATAAATACACTAGTGATGAGTGGTGTGAATTAATTATTAATTAATTCACTAATTATTAACTCATAAATCAACTAAAGAATACATCGATTTTATCGCAATGCATGGACAGTTCAGTGGAGACTAGTGTTAGAGATGGGTGAAAGGGTGAGTCTACTATCAGTTGTGACTATAGCTGTGCATGAGATTTGCACACACATTGATTGATATTGCCAATGAGGATTGCGCAGTATAAGATAGTGGGATTCTAACTTGGATCTCATTCTTTTCCATATTGGATTGCGCGAGTGAGGCAGAGCGGACAGTGTGGAGCGATTGGAGCATGGGATGTGCATGATCGAGCTTGTTTTGTGTGTAGCATGTGAGATAGTGCTGAGAGCTTGTGAGGAGTTTGTACTATGTATTGTTACATGTTCTCTATCATTATAATATACGGATAGTTGGGGAGTTTTCAGTCAGTATGCTTTCCCCATTACATATTGTGTTATATGTGTGCTTGATTATGTTTTAATGTGTGCATGTGACTGCTTCTATTTCCGCAAATTGATGATCAATTTTAGAAGAGGTTATGTATTATGCATGAAGCTTAAATAGTGTGTGATCAGGATAATCTCGGTGAATAATTCAGCTATTATTCAAACTTCTACATGGTATCAGAGCAAAATTGATCATCGGATCTATTACGGTGATTACAATTTATTTCGGTAGACGAGTACGTAAGCGGGCCAGGGTAGCCTGCTGGATCCATCCTTTCTTTGAAAGGTGATATATCCAAAGTAAATTCCCCTACGGTCGATCTCTCAGTGCCGGAAATACTTTTTTCTCACAGATCGACGCGGTTCGAGTTTTTGAGTCGGTGGAATTCGAATTTGCGGCAGTGTTTTCTTGGTGTCAAAGTCAAAATGTCTTATCAAGGATTGTGATTGGAGTATGCTCTTGAAGGCGACTCGAATTATATTTCATGGAGAGATAGGATGGAGGCGGTGCTCGATGAAAATGGGCTGAAGGAGTTCATAGATGCTGAAGTTCCAAAGCCTAGCGATGCTCGCCTTTAGTTGAGGCTTGGAAAAAGAAGACGACAAAGTGTCGAAGGATTCGTTGGAGGGCGTGAAGGATCACATAGTATCCAGCACTGCATGGTAAAGCTTCTCCATTCTTGATGTGGAAAGATTTGATAGATTTATTCCAAAGCAAGAGCGACCGAGAGGAAGTTGGCGCTCAAGGATAAACTCAGGGGAAAAATAAAGATGGAGAAGAATGACACTATTCCAGATATACTTGACAAAGTTTGTCCACCGTGGGGATGAGCTTGGGAGTGTAGGAGTTAGTGTGGATGAAGAGGACTTGGTGAGCTTGGCTCTCCTTGGTCTTTCGAAGAGTTGGCATTCCTATGAGGACTCTGTCAATGGTCGGGAGAAATTGCCAGGATGGGAGCGACTTTTGTCGGATCTTGTGCAAGAGGAGATAAGGCGGAGTACCAAGGATGGATCTTCATCAAAGGCATCTGATGAAGAAGATTGTGCTTTGGCTGCCAAAGCAAGGAAGGGGAAGGGCAAGAAGAATTCTTCTCAATCCGGTGCGGATGGTAAAGAGTGTGACATGTCCAAAGTGAAGTGTTTTCACTCGTCACGAGCATGGAAATTACGCTCACAAATTGTCCGGAGAAGAAGAAGAACAAGCATGATGCGCTGGGCTGCAGCTGGTGAGGCTCTTGCCTCACAATTTGAACTGGACTTCTCATTGATCGCATGCATGGTGTCTAGTGCATTGGGATCGGGGAGTGGTATTTTGATAGTGGCGCTTCCTTTCACATGACGGGAGATGTGAATCTTTTCGGTGACTTGGTGGAGAAAGATCTCCGAGTTGCATGTTGAGTTGGGCGACAATGGACGATACAATGCGACCGGGAAATTGTACCATAACCTTTCGAGGGGAGTCAGGTAAACTCATTCTTTTACAAGATGTAGTGCATGTTCCAGGTTTAAAGAAGAATTTAATCTCAGTCACAATGTTAGAGGATAAAGGGTATGAAGTTGTCTTCAGTGAAGGAAAATTTTTTCTTCGACACAAGGCAATAGGACAAGTCAAGAAGGTTTGGATTTGAGCAAATAATCTCTACAGACTTGAAGTAGATGGGATTTCTACGGAGCTTCCTACTATTGGGAAGTGTAAGAAAGACATGCAATTGATGCTTGAGAGGGAGCAAGTTTTGCATGCAGGTAATAGTGAACCTCGGAAGGAGGCATCCTGAAACATCATTCCTGATCCTAGTTGGAAAATTGATCACCAAAACTAGGTGGGGGCCACACAGGTGATTTTTGGCGCAAAGTCTATTTTTAGACTATGTCTATTTTTAGACATATGGATCATGTTCTATAATTTGCGGGATGCTATTTATGGATGGTTGGTCAAGTTGGAAAAAATATATGGATTTCTATTTTTAGAAATATTGGGCGGAATCTATTTTTAGATTGCCAATCTAAAAATAGATATGTCGAATATTATTAGCTCTTAATAATATTTGGACTATAAACATTATCTTATCCTCTTGGAGCACTTCTGTTCGAGCTACGGATGTGGAACATGCAGCTGATAGAAGTAATTACGCTATTCCTAGGGTTTAGTTGAGCTATTGCATGGTTTACTTCAGTTAGAACTCATGTGGCAGAGTTTGGTGGAGTTGATGAGACAGTTGGTGGAGTTGTGTTCGGTTTAACTTAGTTGAACTAGTTGTATTTAGTCTAATCCGATAAATACACTAGTGATGAGTGGTGTGAATTAATTATTAATTAATTCACTAATTATTAACTCATAAATCAACTAAAGAATACATCGATTAACTATAATGCATGGACGAGTTCAGGTGGAGACTAGTGTTAGAGATGGGTGAAAGAGTGATGCCATCGAGCTGTGACTATGGTCGTGCATGAGATTTTCACACACATTGATTGAGATTTCCAATGATGATTGCGTAATGATAAGCCAATGGGATTCAAACTTGGATCTCATTCTTTCCATATTGGATTGCGTAATAGAGAGGGCAAACAGGTGGCAGCGATTGGAGCATGGGATGTGCATGATGCGAGCTTGTTTTGTGTGTAGCATGTGAGATAGTCTTTGAGAGCTTGTGAGGAGTTTGTACTATGTATTGTTACATGTTCTCTATCATTATAATATATAGATAGTTAGGGGTTTTTCAATGTATGTTTTCCCCATTACATACTATGTTATATGTGTGCTTGATTATGTTTTAATGTGCGCATGCACATTTAGCTTCTATTTCCGCAAATTGATGATCAATTGTAGAAGAGGTTATGTATTATGCATGAAGCTTAAATAGTGTGTAATCAGGATAATCTAGGTGAATAATTCAGCTATTATTCAAACTTCTACACGAATTTGGAGCTCAACTTCCTAAATGCAAACTATATGAAAATGAACATCATTTCAGTTCGATGAATGCTAGTTATAATAAGGATAGAAATCTTTCAAAAAATAACAAACAAACAAAGTATACGAAGAAAACTTCTAATGCCTCTAATGCAATTAATCGAAAATGAAATTCCTTCCTAGATGACAAAGGCTAGTTATGCAAAGGAATGTTTCAATTTCGATGCAATGAAAGAATGAAAAACATATTTTTTGATTTTTCAATGGAAAAAAGCAGACAATGTACTAATTCAAATGGAAAACAAAATAAACACTAGTTTGAGTTTTGCGAATGTAGGGATTTAAAATTGAATGACTCAACCGAAGCGAAAAAAACACACAAAAACATTCAAGCTAATGCAACAAAATTTCAATCAAATAGAGAGAATTTCCCAAATTGACCCAACACAAACAATGTAATCGATGCTTGGAGCACTAAGGGGAAGGATCAATCGATGAAACGAAAAGACCATTCAACCAAAACAAACACTCAAAAGGATCAAGAAAAACTCAGCGCAATGATGCAAAAACGAAACGAGTCGACAACAATCAAAGAGACTTATGTTTCAAGCAGAAAGGCTTAGTGTACAAGAACACTTAGAAACCCTAAGGCCTTAAATGACATTGACAGGGAAAATGGAAAAACAACTGAAAGAAAGAAGTCTATAGTAGTCAACACAGTTCCAAAGGCTCAATCACACCCAAAAAATAACCCAGAAGCAAGCACAATTGACCAAAAGACTCATTAAGGATGTCAAACCAAAACCTACAGGGGTTGGCGCGACTGTAAGGCTGTAATCCGCGCCATACAGGGGTTGGCGCAAGTGCGTAAATTTCAACCTGCGCCAATCGGCGCGACTATTCAGACAAAACCCACGCCAAACTAGATACCTATGGGAAAAAAGAGGAAAAACTAAAAATTAATGAGCAGAGGCCAATCTTGACACTCTAGAGATGAACAAAGGATAGAAATTAAGCAAACAAACCAGAAAAAGATAGAGAATGAAATCGATAATCGAAACTGACCCAATAGGATGACATGACAAAATCGCATTGATCCCTAGTGGAGTTGCCAATTTCTTTTCTTTACGTGGTAGATCCTCTCTCGGACGGAGAACGATCCCTCAGTCCCTAGGGCTGGGTCTAGAAACAAAGGGACACGCCAGTGTTGCTTCCTAGTTAATGAATGAACAAGAGACTATGGTAGATTGACCTACACGGAATCCAATGTTGTCATTGTTACGTGAAAGTAGTAGTAGCCTCTCACTCCTGCGTTGGCAAATCACAATGCATACATTTACGCTTCATGGATACGCCATAGAACAAGACACAGAACAACATACGACATCATAAGTTTACTCATAAATATTAACCATTCAAGAGGGATAGACATATGCATTACAAACATCATCACACAATAATGGAACCAAATAGTAGTCATGTATATAAATGAATAGAGGAAGGAAGATGCAATCGATGCTTTGACGTATCGGTCTCCTCTAGCGGCGTTCGGGCAACGCGTCTCTCAGATGTTCATCGGGGGAATTTGGACGAGGTGAAGGCATAGACTCAAGCTTTCCTCAACGTAATTCCTTCTATCTATCTTCTCTAGTCATTTAGCTACGCATGGTTCTCCAAGTTCGGCTAGCTTGTACTAAGAGAGATAGTTTCTTTTATGAGAGGAAAAGGAGGAGGTTGGGATCCCTACAAAGGTGAGGAGGAGTCCCATCCTTTATGAGAGTTCAAAGGGAGAAAGTGAAACTACTAACTAAAGGAGGGAGTCCGTGGTTGTTTCGGTTCAACCACTCCGACGACTCATCCTCGAGTAGTTGGAATAGAACCTTTGCCTCTATTTTTAAAAAAAATTCCATAAATGACTTAGCACGGTGCTTAACTGTGGATAGAGCACCAGTCGGCACAGGCTCGGTGTTAATTTTCTGGCTTTGACGGCACGTCAATGCGGCTATTCGCGCGAGGAAAAAACAAGGGTTTTTTCACAGCTCTTCTCGTGGAAATTTCAACGGGAGGAAATAATTCTCTCATGTAAAGGGATTCAATGATGGTCTTTGCAAGGGAATAATCTCTGCTGGTCATGAGAAATGACCTCCAATGGGCGAGATGGGGATTGCAGGGGATAGTGACAAAGTATTGTGTAACAACTATATACTTCTCTGCGAATTATATACGTATGTGGGATGAACTCGTTTTATTGATAGATATGAATCTAAAAATGCACCCTTGGATACAATGATGGTTGGGATCTCTAGACTTGGAAATAATTATGTTCTTTCATGGTTTATTTGAAGAGATGATTAGATCTGTGATATGGTGCAAGTTATTGGAGTGAAGTGAAGAAATCGCGGGTAAGTTCTATATGTACGCACATTTAGAAAATTTAATATTTATATATCTATACGTAATTCGTCTTGATAAAACCACGTATATACGTGACTTTTCTCGGAAAAGGCGCATATGGAAAGTCGAGTTTTCTGAAGTTTATTACAAAGGTTATCCTGTTTATTCCTACTGATTTTTATGTTGTATATCAATGAAGTCTTCATGTATATCCGGGTTGCTTGAATACTATACATCTTGCTATGGTGAATATGTCCAAATATGATCAATGAGTGAGTAAATATGATTAATGATGGTACATTTGTTTAAAGGGTTCCACATTTCTAAAAAGATGCTGTGAAAGCCTCGGGATACTGGATCTAAAGATCGATAACATTATGTAAAAATCGATATTTACATATCTATACGCATGTTGGTGTTAGAGAACAGCGTATCACGCGGTTTCGATGAAGCAAAGTAACGTATGCATTTTAAGATGATGAATGTTCGAGGTTAAGTTTGATTTTGCATATTGATTCAAAGTGCTGGTTATTTACGAATTACGTTACAGTGATATCATTGTTACGGTTGATCTATTGTGTGAAGGTTATTACTATTGTTCTTATGAAGAGTTGTGTTGAAGCTATTTGATCCGGTGTGTAAATTGATGAAACGTGGTCCTGATGTTTACGAGGGTTGAAGCCTTCGGAGTGGAAGTAAAAGCTTTACGCTGGTAGAAGCTGGTGTTCGATTAGGGGTGTAAGCTCCTTCCGGTAGTGGCTAGTAAACGAGTTCGGGGGTTGTGGCTCCTTCCTACGACATCGGGAAAATGAGAAGGTTGCTATGCATGCAGGTAGATACGCATACGATATGAGTCTACATAAAAAATTGTGACGATTTTCCCTCTAATAAATATTGAAGACATAGACGACAGTGAGAGTGGTTTTCTCCCAATTGGGTTTCCACCTTAAATCCTAGTGTTCATGTTTGTTTCTTTTATGTTTGATGATTTATTCTTTTCTTCATGCGCACATGCTACTTGCTTACTAAAACATCTGATGAATGAATGTTGCACCGATCTAAGTAAAGAATTATATGCATAATAAGATCCTTGGTCATACGCAAGTTTTCTTAAAGATATCCGCGTGTATACGCGAGTTGGGTTCGTTAAAGTCGCATATGAAATTTAGTAAAGAGAAAAAGTAAAGATTTCGATGAAGCTCTAAATCTTTGGTTCACTCTCGGTGTTTTTCCCAACAATAGAGGAATTACAATTTATCTAATTAAGGGGAAATGAGTATATTCTTGTTGCCATTTTCAATATTTATTATTTAAAAGTCAACACTCCTCTAACAAGAAATGAATTCAACTCTATCCCAATACGGTACCTTTCTAATGTTTTTCATGCAACACTTCTCTCTAATTTCTTTGTTACTCATTGCATCTTCAGATCGAAAAAGCATCAAGGCGAATCAATTGTGATTAGTATGATGCATTTATCACTAGATTCTACTGATTTCTACTAGCTATCGCATCACTCTCTTAAAGAATTTGCGTTTGCTACGCACTTTGCTGACTTGCCATCTTCCTTGTTGGCAACTATCATGCACGCTACCGATATCTAGCATTTCATACTATTTCCTCGACATACTCGACTACATCAAAAACCACTAATACATCCTATTACCATGCTATGTGGGCTCTCGTATTTCTACACTCTTAGGACTATTACTTCACATCTACCCACCTCTCACCGGAGGTATGGTTATATGCTACCTCTCCCACCGGCTCGAAAATCCCCCTACGGGAGGTCTGCTGCTTGAGTGGATGCCTCCCACTCGGTCTCCTCTCTTGCTTCTCCAATTGCGGTTGCTCCACAACTTGTTGAGGCTTCTTCGAGGTTGCATGTTGAGAGGTAATTCATGATCCCTCTCAAGCATAAAGTCTCTAGAATTTTTCTTTCTCCTCAAATCTTTGCATGCACTCTTCAACCTCAAGTGCATACATGTTCTTCGACTAGCACATCGATACGATTCACCCATCTCATGGCTTTTGATGAAGAACGCCTTTCCTTTGATACATATATCATCATAGCCACGATATTCCAACATAGAAATTGAAACTAAATTCTTATTTGAACGAGAACATACATGACATATTTTAATGTGAGAGAAGTACCAAAATCCCTATGAAAGGTAACTATACCTGTATACATTCTGCTATACTCCGTCATCTCCCATATTAATGTGCATTTGGAGATCCTTCTCCTCCAGTACTAAAGAATTCTTTTTTGTCGGTCATATGGAATGAGCTCCACTATCTAAGTACCACACCAAACACATCGACAGTGACACCATGCATGTGATGATTGTGAAATCCAACTCAAATTGTGAAAGCAAGTGCTTCACTTACCACTCATACGAGGGCTTCTTGTCGGTATTCTTGTGTGAGACACTTTGTAGCATAGTGTCCAAAGCTCATGACAATGAAAAAAATTTTTATCTTCGACAAGTCCTTTTTCTTTCTGCACTGACCAGAATATGATTTGGAATGGGACACCTTCATTTCCCTTTCTTTTCCTTTATATCCAAGGCATGATTCTCCTCATCATCAATCTTTGATGAGGATCCATCTCTATTATTTTCTGTTGAATCTCTTCTTACCCACAAGTCAAACCACAATCACTCCCATCTGGTAGCTTCTCCTCCCATTCACGAATCCTAGTAGTTGTGTTAGCTCTTGGGAAGGCCTAGAAGTTATGGGCTCACCATATCATCCTCGGAAAGCGTACGGACTAACACTTCAAGCTCATCTCGACATTGAGTGAACTTCGTCGAAATATTTTGGTATCATGTTGCCTTTCTCCATCTTTATTTTTTTTCAGCTTTTCCTATAGTGCCGAGCTTCAGTGGTCTGCAAATATTACGAAACAAATATGTTACAGTACTTACACATAGCATATGGATTTTCCTTTCCATGGATTTTCAAGACAATATGATCTAGAAATCCTTCTAACATAATATTTCTCTCCTTTGCTACATTATTCTTTTGCATACCATATACTTTGAGCATATGTTGCTTTCATAGACTAGGACGTGGCTTGGGAATATCATTTTCTATGAACTCCTTCAGCTCATTGTCCTCCTAAACTTCCTCCATCATGTCCTTCAATTTATTTAATTCGAAAATACCCTCAAAGAGAATATTCGAGTCTCAATCCACGAAAGACATCATGATTTTGTTGATGGTCCTAAAGAATAAATTTGCAAATTTTGATTCACGTTTCAAAACAAACTCGTATTCTTCTATTCTATAGTGATTCTAACTACGATACCATGTATAAAATCCACATAGATTCAGCCGATCTTGTAATATGCTAAAACAAAATACTTGAATATATTCTACAAATTGTGAAACCAATTACGATCTCACGATCACATGAGCTGCTAAAAAAACCGCTATTTGTATATTCCATAAAGTCAAAGAATATGAAATAATGCAATGCTTCTCTCGGTCTTGAGATATCTCTAAAATATCTACGATTTGTCTCACTGGCTTCCTAGGCTAACTGCGGCCAATACTTAGCCAATTTCCTAGCCTTCAAGCTCCTGCTTCCTTGTGCAGTTCAATGAGGGAATTAGGCCCCTATTTAATAGGAATTTTCCTCCATTGGATTTTGCAATTCCTTTAGTCTCTTCCTCTGACTGCATGCACCATCTATACAATTGGATGATTATACAACTGATATTACACTTCCCTTTAACTCCAATATCAACTGGGTCTTACCAAGAACTCTGTGAAATTTTTAAAGTTTCTGGATAATGTGCATGTAAATGGTTTGAGTCATTGATCATCCATTTCAAAAAAAATTCTCATTTATATTTTTTGGCATAGTTCTCCAGCCAAGATTTTTCTTCTAAGAAACAACATCAAATTGGAAATTTTGTCAGGGATCGAAGTTGTGAAGTTCATTTCCTGGAAAATGATTAGACTTTCCTCTTAGCTAACGGATAAGAGGTTAGCAGATAAAATATTTCACATGGAAACTTCATGAGATCAAAATATGGCTTCATGCAAGCATATCTAGATCTCATTTATATCTGAGCTCTTTATTCCATTATCGGATCCAGAGATACTTGTACAAATTTCTTCCCTCAGATGCGGGCTTCAAGCTTCCACTTCTACTTCTTTCCCCCAACGTCAATTTCACATCACGAACAACTAGAACAAATCCCTATCCGGTTCCATCAAGTTCAAGATGGAAGTGCATGTTGATAGTTGCCTCCCTTCCTTGATATCCTTCTCTCGGAATGAGGATGGCTCCATTTCTCATCGGGTTTTCTGCAAGAAGACTCACAGAGCAGAGTATCTTCATGTTGGGTCCCATCATTTTTCCTACTCTGAAATTTGGTGTCCTGTGTACTCTTACAACTCGTGCTCTTAGAATCTTTGGCGAAAACTCCTTGGGAATCAGAGAAATCCCATCTTCTTGATGTTTTTGAAAATAATGGTTACAATAGATCTCAAGGTCTTAAAGCCTTTGGAAAGGCATATAAACCATTGAGTGGAAAATCTGCTCTGGGCTGGATCCTATTTCCAAGGTCCATCTCCCATTTATCTAGGGGACAATGGACAAAATTGTCCATGTCCTTAGGAGAAATAATATCTCACGCTTCTTTCAAACTTCTTTGCACTATTAGAAAGTCTCTTGAGTCCGTTAAAGACCCTATCAACCCTAAGGACATGAAAGGGGTTTACATGATTCCTTGTTCTTGTGGAACTCCCTATATAGGAGAAACAAGTTGATACATTAAGTGAGAGAATGCGGGAACATGTTGCGGATATTAGACATAATGGGTCATCCATACCTCGGCTCTTCTTGAACATGTGGAAAAATCCGCCTATGTTTGTATTGAAGACTCAAAGTCGTTGCTAAGGTAGATCACTTCCACCATAGGGAAATTACAGGGAGGTGATCGAAATTGGATGGCATCTTGAGAATCTCACGTGATGATGGTTGGAAATTAAGTAAGAGTTGGACCCCGACTCTCGCTTGAGTAATTTTGTTTAAAAAAATATATATGTTTAATTTTATTTTAATCAATTTATTGATTTATTTTTTATTTATTTTATTTTTTAATTAATTAATTTATTTTATTTTATTTTATTTTATTTTAATTAATTAATTTATTTATTTTATTTTATTTATTAAATAAAAAATAATTACCCCTCCCTATTACCTATTATATTTATTTTAATAATTTATTAACCCATTTGTAATTAATTTGTATTTAATTAGTTATTTTATTTTTAACTAACTAACTAATTTTCTAATGGCTAGTTCTTAATAGCTAGTCTTAACATCTAGTTCTTAACAACTAGCTCTCAATGGCTATTTACGGGCAATGATGCATCTCCACTATTTATTCATCGAGATCGACTAGTCTCTCCACCTTGTCCCGAGGATGAACCACATTAGTTTGGTTCGAAACGTCAACTAATCCTAATGACGTGATTAATCCAAAAGTTCTTTTATCTAAATCCCTCTACCTTATGATTTGTCTAATTTACCTCCTCAAGTTTTAGAAATCCTTTATAAGGGAATAGATCTACAAACTGAACTATTTTTTCATCAATTTGAGTCTTTTGAACTCCATGTATCCCTTTCAAAATCCTATGATATAGAATTTTAACTTTAATTACAATTATTTGGGCTCAAACTTGGAGATTTTATGTATTTTGTTATTCATACCTATTTGTGTATTTCTGACCAACATGAAGAGGAGTTTAGAATTTATAGAAATCCCCTAGAATTTGAAGATCAAGGAAATGTGTTCTTGAAGTTGAAAATTTTATAATTCACCCTCAATTTTCAAGAAATCCTTTAATCTTAGAGAAATTATCCCCTATGAAACCTTCAATTCCTAAAAATTCAATTTCACATCCAATTATGGCTTGAGTGGGACCAATTGTGGCAGCAACGTATGCAACATTATCTCTACCACTAGCAACTCAACTCCATGGCATTCCTCAAGATTATTTAAAACATATGCCTAGATACAATGGAGAAACAAGATCAAATGCAGAAGATCATTTATCTGCATTTCTAGATTTGAGTAGACAATGAATATATAGAATATATATATATATATATATATATATATATATATATATATATATATATATATATATATATATATATATATATATATATATGAGTTTATTTGTTCAATCATTGGATGGGAATGTAAGAGTGTGGTTCAGGCAGTTGCAAGAAAAAGTATATTCGTTCATGGGTAGAGTTAACTAATATTTTCATAAATAAATGGGGAATAAAGAAGCTTCTTGTTTATTATTTAACTAAATTTTAGGATCTCAAAAGAAACCCTAATGAACCCATGTCATATTTTATCAAAAAGCTTAATAAATTTTACAACAAGATTTTTGCATATTGTAAACCTCGAGTTTCTGCAGCAAAGGTTATATTTTATAAGGCTTTTGATGATGATTTTTTCTTTAATGTTGAGAGAAATAAAATCTAGAACTTTGAAAGACATGCAAACAAATGCAATAGAAGTTGAGGCCAACAAAGAAACATCAGGGAAATTGAGAGCTAAAGCATTTAAAGCTGGAAAGAAATTTAAAAGCGAAAACTGAAACCGGTTCATCTTCAAAAATTAAGGATGAGGATCAAAAAATAGATGAAATCACTTCAATGTTGATAAATTTATCTAACATAGTCTCAAGAATGGAAATTTAACCCAAACAAGCACCTCAAAATGTAAACAAACCTTTGGGACCCTACAGAAGAAATTTTCAACCACATATCATATAGAGAGGAAAACAAAATACAGACCAGCAAATACAAACTCTGTTAATGATTGATTATCAATATATTGAGAAGATAACACGAGTTGTAGATGATATCAATTGTTTTGTCGTTCAGTCATCGGAAAGTGTTATTATTCCTATAAATTAGAATCAGTCTTTAATTCAGAATATAGAATTTGTTAATGTTTCCATTCTCAAGCTTTTTCTGATTTTCTATTTTTTGATCTAAACAAAAGGTATGATTTAATTCCAAGACAAAACCTAGGGATACCAATTAATAAATTCACTTTTGATTAAACACAAAATAAGATTTCTAAAAATTCATCCTCACAGCAACTAAATCAATCATTAGATTAGTCAAAACTTGAAAAGGTGTTTCCTTTTGTTTTTTAATTTAGAAAAGGAATTAGAAAAGGTCAAAATTCCAATTCCTTTATCAAAGCTCATAATAAATTTGGGTATAAGCAACAATTTTCTAAATGGATGCAGTTTTCAAGTGTGGATGTTGAAGGAGATGTGATCAGTTTACAAGATGAAATACCTTTTATTATTTTTGGACCAAGTATGTATGTTCAATATGAGAGCGTTCCTACGTTTTATTTGACTCTAAAAATTCATGCTTTACTCCTCTATAATTCTATGTTACATTATGGGGCATCCCATAATTTAATTCTAAAAATCATTATGAACCAACTTTAGTTGTAGGTGACAAGGTCTTATAAAGACTTATACACTTTTGATTCTAAAAAAGTACAGTTTTTGGGACTAATCAAATATTTGGTAGTGACTTTAGCTCAAATTCCTGTAAAAAGTGTGGTAATGGATATAGTGGTTACATATATTCCCCAAAAAATTGGTATGTTGCTATCAAGGTCCTTGTGCTCTAAACATGGAGGAAGTTTACAAATGAATATGTCATATGCTACCATTCCAGATTATGGAGGAGAACATTTGAGATTGTACAAACAATTTAGGTTTATAAATATTATGTGTAATGCTAGCCAAGTTGTAAATCACCCTATCTATGTCATGGACCAATATTTAGGGTGTTTTATTTTAGTTGTAAATGATGAATGAAATGTACATAAATTAATTGAATAAACTGTAAATATTCCTCGATCTTTAGAGAATGATGTTTGGAAGATGTACTTTGATGGGCCCTCTTCCGGAGATGGATGCGAGTTGGAATTTTTTTAATTTCCACCGAAAATAAAATCATCACTCAATATTTTAAACTAGACTTTGAGGTCACTAACAATGTAGCGAGAATATGAGGCTTTAATACTAGGGATTGGAGCTTACCAAGAAAAATGAATATCCAAATATTTATATTGTTTGGTGATTCAGAATTAGTGGTGAAACAAGTTAGAAATATTTGTTAGACAAAACATCCTAGGTTAAAATCTTACGAGAAATGAGGTTTGGGATTATATAGAGAATTATTTCCAAGCTTTTAACATTACAACTATACCAAGGGATGACAACATGCAAGCATATTCTTTACGTCAAATAACTTTAAAGTCCCGATTCTTCCAATTGCAATACTATATAGACCTTATAACCCTTATAATGTAAAACATTGGAAATTATTTGAGGATGACTAAAAATTGGAAAGATTTATGAAAATTATAGAATATTTTTCTTTCCTACATATTGATAGAAGAAAATAATGTGATAGTAAAAGAGCACATTCTTGTTTCGGAGATAAAATTGAAGGAGAAAATAGATTTCCTTGATATTATACAATTGTCTAATAATCACATTCCTAAGGGATTAGTTCCCATTGAGATATCATTTGACAGAATGATGCTACAAAATTTCAAGCACTAAATTCACAGCAAGATGATGTGCGAGACTACAATATTGGTATGAGGAAGAAGTTATAAACATCAAACTTTTAGCAACATTACCATAGGATATTAGACAAATATGTTCATTTGATCAAATAATACAAATATGTTTTTGAATTGACATATGAAGCCACGAAGACTTATGACACATCTATTATCGAACATAATATTCATTTAAAACTAGGGGCTAAACCATTCCCAGAGAAAAATTTAAGAAGAATAAATCCAATCCTACGCAATAATTGAAAATGAGGTAAGGAAATTGCTAGATGCAAAAATTATAGTTCCTTTAAGATATTCGATTGGATAGCAAATCGAATCCTGCAAGAGAAAAAGAATGGAGAAATAAGATTGTGTGTTGACTTCATAAATCTTAATAAATTGTCATTGAAGGATAATTATCCACGACCAAAGATGGACCATATGCTTCAAAGGTTAATAGGATCAAGTAGAATTTCAATGTTAGATGGTTTTTCAAGTTATAACCATATATTGGTCGGGGAAAGAGGACGTGGGAAAAAAAACAATTTTTACTACACCATAGGGTACATTCATGTATTTTAAGATGGAATTTAGGCTAATAAATGCAGGAGAAACCTTTCAAAGAGTCATGGACTTGGAATTTGTTGGATAATTTAACAAGTTCACGGTGATTTACCTTGATGATTTAACTGTTTTTTTAGAATTTGATGCACAACATATTAAAATTTTGAGGAAAGTTTTTAAGAGATGTAGAAAATTTGGAATTTCTCTTAATCCCAAGGAATCAATATTTTCCTTGAAAGAAGGAAAATTGTTGGGACATATTATTTCAAAGGAAGGAGTTACAATATATCCAAAAAGAGTGTCAACTATTCGAGTTTAATCGATTGCTCAAAACAAAGAAAGAAATTTAAGCATTTTTTAGGGAAAAATCAATTTCTTAAGAAGATTTATACCCAAACTATGTTGAGATTGTAAAGGATATTACTGATATGCTTAAAAAGAATCATGAGGTTAAATGGAATGCACGAGTATATTTTCATTCTCCCGTATCAAAAATCACTTTCGAAAGAACCAATACTAGCTATTCCAAATTATTCAAATCCCTAAGTATTTTCTCTTTTTGCATTAGACGAGTACAATATCAACAATTTTGTTACCAAAAAAATGAATATCATCATGAACACCCAATTGCTTTCTTTAGAAAAGTTATGAGGGATGCAAAAACTAAGTACGATATTATTGAAAATAGGCTTATGCTTTAGTTCAATCCTTAAAATATTTTTAGAATTTATGTGTTTCATTCTCCAATAATAGATTATGTACCCAATAATTCGGTAAAAAATAGTGTTGAATAAACTTGATACGGATGGGAAAAAGAGGGAGAAGGATAGCCAAAATCTTGGAGTTTGATTTGGATATCAAACCAACAAATTAGCTAGTCGAAAGGACAAGGATTCGATAAATTATTAGTGAGAATGAAAATTGTAAATTTTTAGGCATAATCATGCATATTTAGGTACACTAGAGGAGAAGAATCCACAAGAACCTTCTTTTGTTCCCGGAGGAGAAGAATCCGGAAAAACCTTCTTCTATTCTAGAGGAGAAGAATCCACAAGAACCTTCTTCTAATTCGGTTCCTACCCAAATTTCTTTGCATATTGATGAGAAGTTTTTGTTATCGAGACAGGGTATAAGGATATTGTACATTTTTTGCAAGATTTTAAATATCCTCTTGAGTTTACAAAAAGTCAATGCATGTCTCTTAAGCTCAAAGCAATGGAATACTATATAGTTAATGAAAATATGTATTGGAAGGATCCGTTGAATATTGTTTTACTATGTTTGAGAGAAAGTGAAACAGAGGGTGTAATTGAGCGATTTCATGGAGTATGTGGAGGCCACTGTGCTTGGAGAGAAAGCTGCACACAAGAAATTGAGAGTAGGATTCTATTCATTGAATATGTTTGTAAAGTTGGTTTGAAACTATGGAGTTGCATTCCTTCCCAAATCTTTGAAGGTAAACAAAAACTAGTTGATTTTCCTCTCATTCATGTCTTGGTTGAAGCTCATTTCCCGCAATATGGTATAGATTTAATTAGTGAAATAATTCCTTCATCCAGTAATCAACATAGGTGGATCCTAATAGCAACATACTATTTCACAAAATGGGTAGAAGCTATACCTATAAAAAATTCAAATGATTATGTTGTCATGAAGTTCATTGAAGAAAACATTTTGTCTAGGTTTGGGTGTTTAAGACAAATAATTACAGATAATGCTCAAGCTTTTAGCTCCATTAAAATGATTGAGTTTTGTCAAAAATATCAAATTTCTTTACATCACTCTACACCTTACTATCCAAAAGCGAATTTACTAGCATAGTCATCAAACAAAATCTTGATTAAATTTATCAAGAAGGTAATGACATATCATAAAATATATTGGGACAAACACTTGAAGTATGCAGTATGTGAAAATAGAGTTTCACCCAAAAATTATATTGGTAAATCCCCATTCCAACTAGTCTATGGCACTAAAGTTATTTTTCATACTCAATTGGTGTTTCTAGTAATGAAGCTCTTGTATGATAATTATGAGTAAACTAATGATTTCTCAAAAAGAATCAAACAGATCATTGAACTAAATCAAGACAGAGAATAATGTCAACACAAAATCCTCCAATATCAAGACAAAATGAAAAGTTTATTTTGACAGGAGAACCGAAAGAGAGATATTTCATGCATTGAGACCTAGTATTAAGATGGGATGCAAAGAAGAGGAAAAAGGAAATCATGGGAAGTTTGAAAACCTCTAGTTGGGACCTCTCAAAATTGTAGAAATTAAGGGAAAAATTTACTTTCATTCTTCGAGAATGCGGAGGGAGAATACTAATCATTTCAGGACAATGGGAATTATCGAAGCATTACATTCAAATTTGAAGTCAACTTTTCTTTATCATCATTGTAAATATCTATTTCTTTATATTTCTTGAAGAAAGTATGTTTTTCTTACAATATTGACCCCATAGCCCGAGGATAAGGCACATGGATACGCAAGTTCTCTACATCCCGCGAGGGGAGCGATCCCTAGATTGAGTTGATGTTATAACATTTTTTTCACCTTATGTTTTTTGTAAGGAAAAAATTGTAAAAATGGTTATAATAGTGTACTTCATAAATAGTTAAGGCAGGTTTATAAATTCCACTTTGAAAAAAATTATTTATCGCAAATAAATTATTCTTTTATTATTACGCCAATAAATGGTTGGTAAAAATACTGTAAATCTCAATGGTGGTGATTTACTTTTGCCGAAATTAAAAGTTCGGTTCATTTGCAGGACCCCCCTTCATTCCCGAAGTTTAATAGGGGGTCTGCAATTGATTGTTTCGGAAAACCGCTCGAGGCTATGTGTCAGGTGCTCACGTATTACGCTCTCCCTCACTAAAACCATTAACAAATATACCCCCCGCCCCAAACCACCTTGCAACTGAGTTGTTACCTACCCGTTATTCTTACGTCACCACTATCCCTCTAACACCATATCCTACCAAAGTTATCTATGGCCAATTCCTTTTCCAATGGCTAAGTATAATTGCTACGTGTCACATTTATTCCCTCCAACATTCCAATATCTATTTGGACACACCAAGAATTTAATTCATTGACGAATATTCAAACGTTCTCTGATTCGAAATTATCCTTAATTTCCCCTATCAGTTTCCTCATACCAAGAGTGTTTGTAGAGGCACTTAGGAGCAGAAAAACTCTATAAGTTCACAGTCAACCTTATCAAGCGACAAGAACTCACCGGTATTCATAATTTCCTCCTCTCTTCTTAATTCTAAATGAGTAATCAGAAGGGAAAGAGTAAGATATCAGTTGAGAACCCAATGCTTCCTACAGTCCCGAATTTAGATGAGTTTCCTCTAGTTGATGTAGATTTTAAAATCGTTGAGACCAAATGTGAATTCGATTTACTTGAATTACACAATTGGGCTTTCCAAGCATTTGAAGATGCCAGTGATGAATTTAATATTTGGGAATCCATGTTACCTCGGTTTTTTTTCCTCAAACACACCATTTTCTCGAATTCGTCTCTTAATGCGAGAATAGATACCTACCTAGTCAAAGAGGAGTAGTAGCCATAAATGGTGAAACATTTTTTCATGTCACACCGGAATCTATTATCCGAACCTTGCAAATCAGTCCTCCAACTTCATTTGCACTCATTTCGATTGAATCCCTAATGGAAATATATCATAAAATCACCTTCTAAGAAAGAGCCAACATATTTGAGTCATTTTTACTAGAGGGATCTGAATTACCTTGTCGTAATCCCCCTTATTCCTCCACTATGTTTCCTGAATTGTCCAAAAATATAATTTCTATGCTTTGTTGTTTATTAGGTTTTTCAAGTGATGAAGCCTAGGTTTTTTGTTTGTGTTTTCACCTGGAAAGAAGCCTTCCATTTTGTTCAACTTTAACACGTACATTTCAGATCAAATTCATGAACAAATTATGAAGTTTAATGTTGAAATAGATTTCAAGCACTAGTGTGTATTAGTATACATATTCTTATATCACAGGATGAGAAGGTTGAAAATGTCACTTGAAGTTAGATTCACGGGGAAAGGCCACATTTTTTCATTCATTAGACTTCATTGGTTAGATATCATTCATAAGATTATTCCTTTGGTGACTTTGTAGATCAGTTTTTATATTTATCATTATGTCTTCTTAGTGGTGATGTAGTTCCAAAGGATATCGACGGAGATTAAGAAATTTTACATCGAGTGAGTAGTCAAAGGTGAAGAGTAGGTACATATACTAAATTTTACGAGAGATCGGAGTACACGCCTATGAATTATCACCATACAAACTACATGCATTTCTTCCAATCATATTTTTTTCTTTGGAATTTATAATAAAAAACCTAAAGTTCATTTTGTATCAGATATAATGTACAATTCAAACAAAAAATCTCAAATTAGTCCTTTCATAGTAAATCAAATATCGGTTGATAAATAAGCAAAGATTTTATTGTCTCAAATGAAGTTTAAATTAAGTTTCGAGTTGGCATTATGACCCTTTGGGACTTTGATTTCATCTATTATACTTGAGCGATATCGCTCCTTAAACTCATTTTCCAATCTAGAGATTGAACAATATGATAATCATGATGTTTCTAAAGAGAATGCTTTGCGGGAAGTTGAAGATCGGGTTTTTAGTCAAACAACCTTGGAAAATCCTAGACCTAAAGAGAAGGAACTAAAAATAACAAGTGAGAGCATTTCTCCTGTTGGTTCGGAGTTCTAAATCGACAAAATTCAAAGTTTTCAAGGAGAAAATCAAGGGATACGAGAGGAAGAATCATATGAAGCGGGAACACAAGGTGTCTACTACGGTGATGGTATATGTTGAAAAGTCAACAAGAAATGTGTGTGTCTAATTTAATTTTCCCTAATTAAATTGGACAATAAAATTTAATATTAACTAGATAAATAGCTACGAATTTTAGAGCCGAGGGTGGTTGGTGTACATGCAAAGGGATTTGACATACCAGGAGTTCGATCATGGAGCGAGATGAAATCAGCTTAACTAAGGAGTTGTCTCTCCCTGGCTGTAACTTTGTACCTAGTGGACAAGGAGATTAAACGTAGATTTAATCTACATGGACTCGCCATGCAACTGATAGGATTTTAATATTAATAGCATGCATGTTATATATATGAAGACCTAGTTGAGCTGTGCTGGGGTTAGATGGGTCTATCACGCTTGTATCATTAGTAGGCTGCCCAGATGCAGCAAGACATCCACTCGGATTTCCCATGATAATTGTTGGAATTTAAACAATATAGGGATATGACTGCGTGTTACAGCGTTGATTAGAGGCAGAAATCCATGCGTGTCGATCTTTATCCAGGTCAAGGTAGACAGCTGAGTGTGTGACTTCTAGATGGAAGGTACATAATTTGCACGTTCTTAAGGATCATGATGAATACAGAATATAGAGGCCTTAGTTTGTTTCCCCGAGCTCAGGGACACTGATTTTTTTCTTTACTTCTTTTGGGCTACCCGTTTACCAACAGATGAAAATTCAAGATTACGTATTTGATTGAACTGATTATGGTTGGCGTTTGTAGTACTCTACATAATGTAGAAAGAATGGAACAATTTCATAGAAGAAGAACCAATAATCTGAATTCCCAGCATTTGGTTGTTTCCAATCGTATTGAAATTGGAGTATGAAATTTTGAGGGAATTCCAATTCATACCATGGAAAGACAGATGGAGGTAGTATCGCGGCAGGTTGAAAATGGGTAGCCATTAACCCGCTCGTTAGCTGAGTTTCATAAATCTTGATGGAAAAGTATCATGTTGCAAGGCTAGGATCTAATAGTGGAGCACCGGTTTCATGTGCTGCATAACGAGCAATGTGGAAGCTGTGATCTCAGAGCAAAGAAGGATCATGAAAATTGCGTAACTAGAAAAATCAAAAAGAGAAAAGATGATACCATCTGGGAAATAATATTTAACTTAAGTTTGTACAAGGTCGGAGATGAGCCGTAGGTCGGAATTGCCATTCATGGATGATGCCCTTGTACGATGCCTCCAAGTAGTTGGCATAGTTATCAGACTAGGATCATTGGTATCGGAGTGGAGAAGCCGCCAAATGGGAATGACTAGTCACATTGGTGCAAGAAGAATTCAGCGAATTGTAGAATGGATATTCATCTAAGAACAAATCCATTCCAAAATCCTGGTCCCAGGAATAAAAGAAGGTGATGTCCTGGTGAAGTGTTTACGTGAGTACATGGGATTATGCAAGAATTTTCCAAAAAAATAGCCATGTTATTTTAGGGACAGAGTGGCCAATCGATTCTCACATGCATGGTGTCAACAAACGAGACGAGGGTACTGGATAGTGGCATAGCTTGTATAACCATGAGAAGGACTTATTTGCCATCGTGTGAGGGTGAATGCTACTAGATATAATAAAGCATCTTCTACATATTCATAAACCTTCTTATTATAAAATATGTAATGTTTTGAATTGCATGTGACTTGCTACAACAAGTATCATGGACGATATGAATTATGATAGGTTTTCAAGGAAAGGGCCTTGGACACAACTACACACGTAGATTAAGAAGATTTGGATTCATGTGATATAATAGATGGCTACACAAATTTTAGGTAAGGTAGACAAAGTTGTAGATTCAAGAGGGTGAGCAATGGGGAGACGGAAATAGAAGAAGTTCATGTGAGCTATCACGGTCTTCTTAGGGTACTTCATGCAAGGCCAAATGCAAGTATAAAGCCACTTTCTAATGGTAGCGTATAATTTGTTAATTATCCTTTCGAGATATCTGCAGGTAAAATATTTCTATTAACAAAAGCTCAGCGTGTACATCATCTTTTTTTATTTTTCTAGAAAGTGTTGGACTCTACTTCATGCGGAAAGAAAGATCGGACATTCTCAAAATTTCCCTGAGTCTCAAAGCAACTGGTGGAGAAGAATGCGAGTCATGTGAGAGCTTTTGGGAGATACAATGGTGGTTATTGCACATCTCAATGAATTCAAGAACTTTTGTAGCAAAGAAGTAATTTGGAGAGAGGATGAGTGTGCCTCGCACCCACAACGGAGATGGGGTCGTAGAAAGAAAGATCAAAACAACTATGGGTGTAGCATAGTGATGCTGCATGGATTAGCCTTACCACGATGTGCATTTGTGGAAAAGTACGCTGCCTTCAGCTTGGTATTTTTGCAAAATCGTAGTCCTCATCGAAATACTTGTGGCATTTGCAGTACATACCGTACGAGGAGGAAAGCCATATGCACAGTATTTTGAAAATTTTTGCATCTCTCTCTATGTGCATGTGACCAAAGACTCCCGAGCGGAAGAAGCCTCCCACCAGTCGCCGAGATTGCATATTTTGTGCACGAATGATACCTCCAAAACTAACAAAGCTCATTGCTCCAAACAATGACATGGATGAGATTGTTGTGAGATAGGATATTAAATTTCGACCAGGAGACCATGCGATTGTCCCTTGAGTCAGAGAACTTTTGCCAGCATCTATAAGAACCATGAGATCAGCCATGCATTCCACTAGAAATGGCAGAAGTACTCCATGGAATTCTGGATGATGGATGCGGGCTGCAGGGAGACTGCAGAACCACTGGTGACAAACAAGACAAGATCTAGATACATTGGATGATTACGGTACTTGCAGACAGTCCCCTTGAGGGGTAGAACTACGAAGAGCCATCAACAAGGCATGGGAAGGCACATGGGGCCCCAGCCATGGTTGGATCTGATGATTCCACCATATGCTGATGGCAGGTAGGTGGCGTGGAACTGGGATTCTCGCTGGGGTCAATGAGGACATTTCGCCTGAGACTAAAGAAGATGCAAAGACCCACACTCATGGTATTAATCACCCGAATGGTGGGGCCCATGTCATTTCTTCTGCATGGCTGCCTGGAGTCCCTTAATTGCTGGACATTAAACTCGTAATATAGCCCCCGAAAGGAGATAAATTCAATTAGCTATGTGGATGAAGGCTAGTAAGACAGGCAGCATATACCTCCATGGCAGGAAAGGGGCAGAAGGTTAATGCAAGTTGTAAATAGTTTAAGCCAGGTCAGTGAGTTAAAAATCGGTTGTGCCAGTTGTAACTAAAGATGCACTAGTGAGAGATCAGCGAATTAAATATTAATTAATTCACAATCGCGTTGATCTCACATGCACCCGAGGATTTACTATTGTCACAGAATACGGTCGCATCCGTGGGAGACCTAGTCTGCAGGATAGGTATTGCACATATGTAGGCAAACAATTCCATTGAGGACTATACTTGCAGTTAAGGCATGATAGAATTCTGTATTTTAGGATCTACTGATTGTGGAATGTGCAAGTACAGCCTTGTTTTTCTCTAGACTGCGCAATGGGCGCTTTGCATATGACTGTGACAATTAGCTGGAGGGCTCTTGTGAAAGTGTACTGTGATGTAATTTTATCCATGCTTGGTCATAAAAATAGGAGGGGGTTTGGCTGTGTTTTCCCCGAGCCCATTCAGGTTGTGTGTGTGATTGATCTTTTCATGTTCATGTTATTAGCGACGTTTTAATCTCCGCAAAATATATGTATTGGTATTTAATCCTTAGTGGATAGAATACAAGACATTTTATAATTTATATAATGAGAATAGAAATTGCGGTGAATGCATGATAGCTCTTGACCGGATAGATGAATTTGGATTCTCTGGTGCTGTTCTGATAAGATAGGAAAATGGCTTTCAATGGATGTTAGAGGCATGTACTGAAAGCCTTCAAACTATACTTTTCAGACTATATACCAGATTTGGCTTGAAGGAATTCATCAATGATGTTGAAAATCTGGATGCATGGAAAGCAGTGGCAAAGACAGAGGAGGGTTGGAGAGAATGCATACAATGTGGAAGGCTGATACCCAGTTGTTAAATGGACTAGAAATTTGAAAAGCCAAAGATAACTGCAGAAGATAGGAGACAAGACCTTAAAATATCTAACAATAAAGTTTTTCCAATGGATGAACTGGGAGCGTTAATAATAGTTGCCGATGTGATGATTTGGTGAGATTTTCTCTCCAGACTTCAGCCAAGGCTACATGCGCGGATCTAAGAACAGGCGAGGCCCGTCATACAGATCATTTATGTGTGTCTGTATTGCACGCTGAGATGGATCTTCATCTAAGAATTAGGATGAAGAGGATATCTTTGGCTTACCAAGGCATGGAAGGAAGAATACTCCATTCTAAATGCGAGTCTAAGAATGGCAAAGAAAGCGAGAGGACATGTCCAAGGGTAGCTGTTTTCACAGCCACGTATGCATGGGCATTTTGCTATCTAGCGTCAAGCAGTACAAGAAGGTTGTAGCATACGCAGTCGGTGAGGCCCTTGCCCTCGCAATTTGAGCTTGAATTCTCATTGATTAGACATGCATGGTTTCCCGTGCATTGGTACCTTTTTTGGTATTTTGGACAGTGATGCTTCCTTTCACACGCGAGCGTCGAGATAAGGAACTTTTTAGTGACTTTGGAGGAGAAAGGTATCCAAATGCATAATGAAATCGGGCGACGATCGGATGGCATGGTGCCACCGGTATTGGTACCATTTCCTTTCGATGAGGGAGTTAGGTAAACCACATTTCGGCTTAAACATGTAATGCACGCGAAGTACGGCAGAAAGAAACAATCTGGTCTGAGTTACAATGTCGGGAGGATAGAGGCATATGTTTTTTAGTGATGCAGCTTTCTGGAAGCACATGTGGGACAAGCAAAGAGGACAGGGAATCGAGGAGTTAAGAATCTTATAAAATCTAGAGGTATATGGTTGCGCGCACAGTGTGATGCGCAGGCGAGGTCAAGTGGTGAGTCCAGAGATGAGGCGGTGAATTAAGTGCAGCAATTGGGCCATCTTCACTGTGGGCTTTGGAAAGTCATGCAACATTTCTAATGGTTTTCCTATGGCAGGTGCATAATTTTGCAGCCACTGCAGAAGCAGTGAAAATAACAGTATCATGGCGTGGGTATGTGGGGAGGCATGCCACTCATGAGAAGGAAAACCAAGCCAGATCGTTGAGAGAGACCAGCACAAGCGTGTGTTTTGTCAACAAAAAGAGCAATACATGTGTGTGTATTTGTTTGCTATTTCCTCATGTTAGATCATCTCATGTAGAAGAAAACATCACAAACGACGCCAAGGTTAGAGTTGCTACTTGCAGGACAGCAGGTCGGGAAGGAAGGCTCTTAGGAGAGCACACAGGAGAACAATAATGAACTAAGAACTTCGCAACAAAGAAGGAATCCATAGCGCCCAACCGCTGTGGGTACCAACCAAGAGCGATGTTAAACATCAAGGCCTACCGATTACTCCAGGCGGGCATGCCATACATGTGTGAAACCTACAGAGACGGCGGTCTGAAAGGGACCCTACTTGCCTGCGCATGAAAAGACTCGTAAAGGAACCAACACCAGCTGAACTTTACGAACACCCCGATAATTATCGGTGTATTTTTCCAACAGAATGATACGTATCACCCGATGAGCAGCTGGCGGCCATTGAGAGGAGTTAGAATTTTGAGGAAGCCACCGCGGATGTGGAGATCAACCGATGAGGAGGTTCATGGAGTGATATGAACATGGCACATCACAATGGCAGAGACCATGCGCCAAGATGATGAGACAGGAGCCCCTTATCACCCATGGATATACCTCCCGACCGGGAATATTGATGGCTTCCAGAGAAAATGACCACTCGGTGAAAGACACAACCGTCGGGACGGGGGGAGAGAGTGACCGCCGCAGCCCCGATGAGAGATAGTCCTGTTGGGCTGGACGCCAAACCAGTGGTTGACTACGGGCAGCGCGCGTGCAGGCAGTCAGCTAGATTTCCGTCCCGGATTCGCGCGCATCGAGGGATGATTACGATTGACCTATTTCGCTGTGCACGCCCAAGATCCATCCGTACCCCCTCGTGGCGCGCGCGACCGATGGATGTGAAAATTACTTCTTAACACAAAGCATAGACAATTTATCTCACAGAGTGAGCTCTCTTGAAGTGACTAAAAGAATTGTATACACCTGTGACAGAATAACCATTCTACCACCAAAGTAAAGCAGAGGTAAATCCTGTTCTGTACTGGAGGTAAAAGATACCATTTTCTATGTTGATGATCTAATTAACGGGTGAGAGTAGAACACATGCAGACATTTCAGCACTGGGTGAAGGACTCCCCACGAGCTGGACGTGACGGTGCAGGGGGCCTGCCCGCGTGCTGCAAAGGACATTGGGTGTTTATATGGAACCTGTGGATATCTCTCTCCTGGAGCAGGATGCCATTCTGATGTCACTGGGTCTACATAGTTAGTGGGTTCCCAGCTCTGGTAGACATGAGACAGGCACACAGCACAGCCAATCGAGCCATGTCTTTACTGTGGTTTTCAGGGAAATAAACCCAGATTACCTAGGGGAGGCACAAGGTTAACACTGTCAGTATGTTCATAGCACGTATCGGAGGTGCAGTGAATCCGTGTGATGGCTGCATGAATACATCACCCGGGGAAGAGGCAGCATTAGGAGATATTTGCATTGACGGTGACACTTTGGTACCTGGGTTTAAAATGATCCAGGGCACCAAATTAACTAAGGGAATACATGGCAGCAAGGCATGGCATGTGAGGCTTCTTTCATTCAGGAGCAGATGACCTTTCTGTCACTGTCTCACGGATCCCATCAGGACCAAAGCTGCACAAATTGACACATGTGCTCATGATAGGTCCAAGCATGAGACAGGATCTCACAAGATGGTGTGGACTGGCATGCAGATACTCCCTACGTAGGATCAGCATTCCCACGGCAGGCACCTCACTACAGAAAGAGAAAATGGTCATCACCATAGAGCATGTGGATGTGAATTTTCTCTCTTTTTCAGAGGGAGTTGTTGAGATTCAACAAGAAGATCTGCCATGCATACCCGTGACGATAGTGGCCCAGCAGCATTTTGGGCAGTTCATTTGGTTAACTCATAATTGGATGGAGCTACAACCTAATATACTCTCACGTGGTTTCAGTCGAGTTAGAAAGTGATAACTAATTGAAGGAAGTGACGCTGGAGTTAGAGGTGGAAGTAGTAGTATGTAGTAATTTAATAAAATGAGTTCAAGTGCAGCAGGTGTATTAGTGTTAATGCAAATAATAACCTGCTACTAAGGAAGTTAAACCCACCGTGCTAGTGTCGAAGATACACTAGTGATGAGATCTAGTGAATTGGCAGTTAATTAATAAGGATCCTACATGCAATCAGGATTATCATATCGCATGCATGTCGACTATGTTGACCGGGTTGTTTGTGCAGTGGAAGCTGAGCTGTAGGATTGTCACATGCAAGCAAAGACCCATTCTAGCGATTTCGTACGCGCGCTGGGGACCAGCATTGTGGGATAATCTTACTATCAAGGATCGGCAGGTGAGACAAAGGTGTGCCATCCGGAGGCTGGGAGCACGCTATGTGTTATCGTTTCTTTCATATGCGAAAGTGTATAGACAATTATCCATAATCGGAAATTCCCTTTAGCAAGATATTGTATGAATTATTTCATGATTACGCTTTTGCTACAATAGTGGATTTTAGAAGGCTTCAACATATACATGTGTTATGTGTAGATGATTTCGATTAGCGACAGTGACCAAAAAATATCTGTAGAAGGATTCAGTGATTTAACTTTTGCAGATGGATCAGTGAATCCAAGAGCAATAGAATTGTAGCCAAACGGCATCGGAGAGAGACCAGATGCATATTAACCTTGCACTGCCATATATGTGATCGATGGAGGAAAATGGTGTTTCAATGATCATTGAGGAAGAAGTGTTATAGAGCAGCCAGTTGCCTTCAGAGATATGAAGGGAGTTGCATAAAAGCAACTTAAGAGAGAATTGTATGGGTCAAGGAAGCCAGTGCTTGGTACACGGACAGATACATCTATTTCAGGCTTCTCTACTACCTATACTACTGATGGTAGCTCTTGATTATATAATTTATGTTGATGATCTAGAATGCCTTGACAAGAGAGAAGTGAGGAGGATCTTGCAAGGATTTCTAAATGAAGGACATGGACAATATTTCCTTGTTTTGGAAATATGCCGAGAGGGATGGTTTTTTCAAGTATACAAAAGATATTCGGGTAAGCCTACATGGATATTATAATGACTCCTTCCAATAAATTGCAGAAAGAGGATGTTACTTAAGAGAATGCCATTACATGGGTAGTTAGTGGTCGACGTGATGTAATTAGTGAACAATTTACCAAACATTTCCTACGCAGTTTAACTGTCCCATCTGGGAACAAGATCTTTGAAGGTGATACAGATATAAAGTATGGATTATATTGTGCAGAGGGAGATGCCGCATTCTCATGTGTTGGGTGGGTAGTCCATCGACGTAAAAGAGTACACACTGATAGATCGTATACCCATGTCGCCATAGAAGGAAGCAAATAGGCACTCAACAACTCACTATAATACATGACAAGTCACTGTGTCAAACAGAGGCCATCTGTGAGAAAGATTCTTAAGAGTCATTCTCAGATGGATATTGATATATTGTGATAATGATAGACAACTCTCGGTTAATAAGCAAGATTCCATGATAGGTCCGCTACTAGACACCATACCACCATCCTAGATTGATTTTCAAAGGCGCACATATATCAGTATACCCCCACTAATAGGATGGAGAAGGATATGCTGAAGGCAGCCAGCCAATAGTAATGAGGCAGATCAGTGCCAAATAATAGTTGAATAGGAGTGTTGAAAAGTCAACATGAAAATATGTGTCTAATTTAATTTCTTTCCCTAATTAAATTGGGACAACAAAATGTAATCTTATCTCATAATTACTTGTAATATTTAACTAAGTGTGATAAACTCGGGTAGCTCATGAATTTTGAGTTGAGTGGTTGGTGACATGCGAGTGATTTCTATTACTTATGGACTTCAAATTGTAGTTAGTTCATTAGTTTAATGTATGAGAAATCGGTTAACCCAATTAAGTGAGTTAAAAGTGCGTTGAACTAGTTTATAAATCAGTTTTGTTGCACTAGTGAGAGATCAAGTGAATTAAATCATATTTAATTCACGTGGAGTGATATGCCATGGGCCCTGATGATTTACTATTAGTAGTTTCATGCATGCCAGTTCCATTGGAGATCCAGACTGAGACAAAAGGTTAAATGGATGTTAACTATCAATTGTATCATTAGTAGGCTTTCCGCATGCAGACAAGACATCCATTGGATTACCCATGAGCATTGTGTATTTTTGGAGTCTGAATTTACATATGGATTGCATTCCAAATGAATTGTGCATAGAAAGGTAAGCTAATTAGAGCGGGAAATTGGCTAGGTGTTGGTTGATTTGATCCCTGTACCAATGTGAGACAATGGTGAGAGTGCAAGAGACTCTTGTGAGAAGAGTGGAATTGTAATTGTTTCATGATTCCATGATGAATATACAATAGAATATAGAGGGGTTTTGAGCAACAAACTTTCCCCGGAAAAATATACGTATTTGTGGTTTGATTTGCTTGTTTCTTTACTTGTTGTGATTGGTGATCGTGTTTATTTTTTCGAAATTGATTTGTAGAAGGATTCGGTGTCTAGCTTTAGTACGGTGCTTGATCGGATTGAATCCATTGATATACATATGTTTGTATAATTTCTACGGTATAAAGAGAGCCTATTTTTCACTTTACAGCAAATTGAATAAACAATCCTCGATGCTACGCTTCCCCTCTTCTTCTATAGGAAAATACTATTATTTTTATATATTCATATAAATGAAGAATAAAATTTTGATACTTAAATCTACCACCTATTCTCGCTTTATGGAAAGCCGACTTATTCCACCTAGAATAGGTTATTGTTTACACTAGATCCCTCGCAGTGAAGAGCAGGTTTATTTGGTATTTCTTGAGCCAAAAGTTCTAGTTTGAAGACTACGAAGGGATGCAAGACCTCATTGTTATCTTTTGAGACAAAAACCATCCTATAGATCATATAGATCTACACAAGCATACTTTAGGTGAAATGATGTACTCTACCCTAACAAGTTTTGTCATGAGTTATTTCTAGAGTTGTAAACCCTCTCTTAACAAACATAAATTCTCAGTTGAAATTAGAAATAATGTCATCATTGGCGAAGGATAAAATCATTAAATCCCTATAAGATAGTATCATGAAATTGGGATTAGATCCTAGTAATGTTGATTCATATAAAGAAATCATCAAGAATAGAAATGCGAGATATTCATGAATTGAGGAAAATATTAGAAGTTTCCAACTTTGTCGGAGCATCCTTAAGCCTCGGGAGGTATGTGAGTTAGAAAAGGAAAATGAGAATATGTTACGTATGATTTAATGATAAAAACCTTTAAATACAAAGAATGGAATAAAAAAATGCGGGAACTTTTCGAAGGAGAAAGAACAGTAATCTAGTGCATGGGACTTCAACAATGGAAGCAAGATCAACCAACCATAATTCAACAAAGTGATTATCTAAAGAAATGGTTGATCTTCCATTGAGAAATATGGAAATTGAAAAAATAAAAGCACCATACTAAAAGAACAAAGGAAAATAAGATAAAGGAAGACAATGCATTATTTCAGAGACAGAGAGAAATTTCAAGCTTGTCAAACAACTTGAAAAAATATCAAAGGATGAATCAATTAGTGCCCAAAATCTATCAAAAAGTCGAGGAGGAAATATGGATAGACATTCATTCAACTATTTTAGATATTTTGGCATCTATAGAAATTATTTTTGAATGGGAACAAGTGGTGAACAAATCAAAAGCAACCGTTGAAGATATCAAACAAGAAATTGGACCACCAACCTAGAGATGCAACCCGAATTATCATTTTTTTAAATTAAAAAACAGGAGAAGAATTGGAAGAGATGGGAATTAAAGACATAACATGTGCAGGTTCTTAGAAGTGAGAAAGGTGTTGACCAAAAGAAATTTGATGCTACAATTAGAAAACAAGTGTGGAAACTTGGATGGTTAAATAAAAAATATTCACAAGAAGTTTTATGTTCTTTCAAATAGAAAGGCGCCCATCATCGAGGGATTCTCATGGTGAAATAATGCAATAGGAGGATTATCATAAGAGATTACATGATATAGCATTAGATAAATCAAATTTTCTAAAAGTTAAAGGAATTCTCGGTGGTCAAAATTTATTACAATACATAGCTAATGATTTCTTTATTCCATATGAAATTCATCACATGTTTGTTAGCAAACCAACTTTTGGAAAGAATAATGAGGTAGATGAAAGGGCCAATAGGAAGGTAACAAATTTTTCATGTCACATGATGATTAGTTGGATAAGTTCCTTGAACTTATCAATTGAATAGCAAGCATATTTTGAGGTAGAATTTTAGAAAAGTGCGAGAACAATCAGGAACACAATAAGCAAAAGAAGATTTTAAAAGCTCAGGTTGAGGCATCAATCCTGGATTAGTGTGTAGTTTCACTTAACTATTCAAGGGATTTCAAATTTAAGTAATTTTATTTGTAAATATCCAAATATTTTTTGGATAAGTATTTATTTTCTCATGAAAAAAGTTGTAATAGGTTAGAGTTTTGAAAAAAACAATATATATACTTTGTATTTCAAGTAAGAAAGGTTGATACTTTGACGTAACTAAGAAATATTGTTATATTTTGGGAATTTTGAAGATAATCAAAGGCTTAGATGCTTTAGTTTTTAACATTTGTGTTCATGTGATTTTTTTCTATGTAATATTTTCTTTTACTCTTTATGTATTTGAGGTAACATAGAAGTATTGGGTAAGGCTAGGTTGAGTTTTGACCTCCCTAACAACCTGCCATAAAGTTACTATTAATACTGAGAATAGCTAATTGAATAGTTTTTTTATTAGTACCTTTGCATCAATTAATTGTTTCAGTTTTTCATCTCTTGAATATATGTGTGTGTGTGTGTGTGTGTGTGTCAGTTGTAGAAAATTTTCTATACACCTCAACTATATTCGATAATTAAAATATTTAGGAAGGATATTTATTTATAACATATTTATTGTAATATCCCAAAATTTTATCCTCGATCTAAATGGAATATTGAGTTGTTTTTTCACTAGGTAGGTGATAAATGGGTAGGGAGGCCCATTAGCCTCTTTGGAAGGATCAAATACACTCTAATGCATGAAGGAGTAAGAATAAGCGACTAATTTGAGCACCCACAGGTGTGAGCAGAGATGGGATCATGTTGATTCGAGTCAAATTTGACCAAGTCAACAAAGTGCTAGATACATTGAACTTTCTTGATGGACGGCGAGTTTTTGGTGGAGGACAAATTGCATGAGCTGATGTGCACATGTGGATGGGACCCAATGTGGAGAGGTTCACTTGCTATATATGGAGAGGATGGGAGCCTTTGTTATTCATGCTTTGTATTTGATCATTTGATCTTGTCCGTTTAGACTTGGCTTCTCTTGTCATTTCGAGCGGGGTTTGCAGTCATTGTTGAGCACAGGGGTGTTCCTTGAGCGGGAATCCCACCTCTTCCTCTCTGAGAGCGCCTCTTGGGAGAGCTTGTCCCATCGTTCCACATATAGGCTTGAGGCCAAAGCACCATTATTCAGTCCCGGCATTATTTCTATAGCGAATATTCTTTGAGTTGAAGTGTTGCAGTGGAGAGTTACACACTTCCTGGATTTGTTTCTCGGTATAAGGTGCCTTCCTTCTCTTGAGAGATCAGCTGGGAAGATTTCGAGCATGTTTCATATCTTGCGCTGGCCGGACAGGCTACCTCCATCTCCTACAGTAGCAGTCCCTTGCAATAGAACTGCGTCATTTTGCATGGAGTTATTGCGGCGGGGGTTAAGACTTGTTTCGAGCTAGTTTCCTAGGGAAAGGGCCAACCCTTCTCTGGAGAGCTAGAGGATGGATTCTCATCCCTATTTTTGCATATTCAGCTATATTTCTGTAATGTTGCAGTAATATTCATTTTATGAGCTACAAATATTCGGGATCTTCTCTTTTTGTACTTGTACTTTCATGGAACCTTGCCCGAGGTTGGCTTTCATAATGCAATGAGCCGAACTTCATTTTCTTGGCATATTATTTCCATTAATTTCAAATCCATGTTGTTCCATAATTATACTATAGAAACCCTTATAAAAATAACGTTTTCATTTGCGCTCTAATACTTTTCGCATAACTTAGAGTCATGGGATTTAGCTATTTTTTGGTGATATGAAGTCGGGAGGTACGTCTGTTTAAAATACCACTTTGTGTATGATGAGGGAATAATATCATATGCTAAGGGAACCAAGTGTTATTTCACCCGGTAAAAATGCGGATCTTCAAAAACTAACATTTTCAAGGTCATTTCTTTGCATTTTCCCCACTTGGAAATGTGAAGAAGTTCTTATTTTTACAGTTGTTTCACTCATTTGATGGATATGTGTTTTTAACACATCATATGATTATATTTACTGCATCATTATTGTATCGAGTCATTTCTAAAAGCTACTTAAGAATATCTTGAATATTCTTATTGTTGTGGGATTTCCCTCTTTTAAGGATATTAGGGTGGTATCAAGCATAGTCTTGGCTCAGCCTATGGAATTAAGACATGATGCTATCAAGAGGAGGAGAGATGAATAGAAATATATACTCCATTATGTGGAGAAACAAAGGAAAATAGGCTTACAAAATTTCTTCCAAAATCTATGCGATTGCATCGATAGAAGATCTTAAGAAGATGAGAGCGTAGGGGATGATCTAGAGAGTCTGGATCTGGGCACATGATAGGTGTGCAGCGTGAGCATACACCCTATTATGCACGCCCGCAATAAAATGCAGATCGCACAATGAAAGAGATGAAAGAAGAGAGAGTACAAGGAGGGAAACTCTTAGCAATTTTAGAGAGTATGATCTCAAATGAAGAAAGTTTAGAGATCATCTCACTTTTCAAAGAGTTATGCAAGATCAAGGTGGAGAGGAGGCAAGCTGCACGACGATGGATGGATTCTCCTATCTACCTTTGATGGATCCACAAGTTGTTCGACCAAAGCTTGGGTGGAGGAGTTGTATACTTATATGCGACAGCACAAGTTTACGAAGAGGAAGCCATCGAGTTGGGTGCTTCACTTTGAAGTAAGGCCTATGCTTGGTGGATGTTTGAGTCATTTTCATTGAAAAATTTTTAATACTTCTTCTTTTGCAAAGTTCCCTAAGATATTGGTATAAAGTTTTGATAAAAAAACATGAGACAATCAAACGGTGAAACTTTTGCCTAAGTTCGGAGGACACAAACTCAAAACCACTTCGACAACATATTGGAGGAGAGTCACATCTTGCATGATACCTTGCTAGAGGCAAGATCCTTGTTTCATAACCTTGGACAAGAGGGCATGAAGTTTCCTTTTGTAAAGGAGGATCCTCTTATTGTGCAGTTACCCCTATTCATATTGAAGATGAAAGAGAAGGATGGGGGTTACGGCATTGTCACATCTAGAGCATATCTAGTGCCGATGTAGAAAAAGTAGAGCACATGCTCCAACCCGGAGAGATTTCTTGTGTCATTTGCGAAAATTTCACTATCTCACATATGGAAGCAAAAGTAAAATCAATGAGCGACATGATTGTGAGATGATATTGATGGAAGAGGGAGGAAGGCAGTAGACATCTGATGAGAGGAGCACACACCTATCTATTTTAGAGCAGTTGTTGCAAGGAGGAAGAGGCAGGACGCATGGGCAGAGGGCTGTAACCACAGGTCACTGTGGCGGTCTTCTCTTACCATTATGTATCACTACATGGAGGCATTCCACTGAGGCCACCGGATCTAGAGTTGGTAAGAAATATGGCCATTTGATTCACCACTCTTGGATTTTGGGAGGGAGTGAAGAGTTTGAGAGGGAGACTTTGGCATGGGGGATGTCAAAGTAGCGAGGGCGGCAAGCATGAGGAGATACACATGATATATCACGCGTTGTCTCTTGGGAGGATTGATCCATATTGGAGGTCTCGCAGCACTTGGTAGAGTACTCCAAGGATCTTGGTGCTTGCATGATTCTTATTGTACGATGGAGATGACGGATATAGGTGGATGATATGGTCATCTATTTTTGGTATGCATATTCTTAATAAAGCTTCTAAGCTCATAATGATGCAAAGTGCAGTACATGAGGACTTCTTTTCCATGAATTTTGATGCATATCTTTCC
This sequence comes from Pinus albicaulis, assembly GCA_034641835.2. Lineage (NCBI taxonomy): Eukaryota > Viridiplantae > Streptophyta > Pinopsida > Pinales > Pinaceae > Pinus > Pinus albicaulis. The sequence continues at coordinate 141,647 of JAXQQM020086445.1, read as the reverse complement.
TCTGTGTATAGGAGTTTATTTGGGATGGCATCCGGCATGACATATTTCAGCATATGGAGAAGTGCATAGCTGATGGTGATAGAGAGTGATGTCATGCCTACTTCCTCTGCTTTTGGAGTGAGGGAGAATTTCCGCTTGAGCCATTTCAGCTCAAAGATCTCAAGTACATGATGGAGAATGTACAATTTCACTTTATATGTTTTGTACTTATTTTCTTTATATAGAGCGACATATTGTACCAAGGAGGATTATTCCTTCTTGCATATTGTATAATGATGTACTTGAAGCCATTTGTAGCATTGGAGATGGCTATCTCATTGGTGGTTTGTGGGGAAAGCCACATGATTTTTGGTGTGCATCACTGACACCACTTTGTACTTTCATGTTTATACCTTGTGGGGATGATTGTGGCAGCAAACAAGTGGCTAGAAAAAGCACTTGTGTTTGTTTGATGCAGAGAAATGTGTGTGATGCTCAATTTGATCTTGTTTTACTGATCCTGACATGGTGGACCTTTGAATGCATAAACGGCGGTAAACTCCGTGTGCCGATGTCTACGAGTGGGCAGTAGCGCTTTGGCTGAGCCCCTCCTTCGAGTGCGGTGCCCCGAAGCTAAAAAGATGTAAAATTGCCTTGCAAAAAGTATGGTAATTTCTAGTCAATCGGGGCCGTTCATTAGGAAAAATGATATGATGGTAGTAAGTTACGAGGGTTTGGGCTAGTCGGCAACCCCTCACTTTTATGAAGAGGCATTGTATTGCGGTTGTGCATTGTATTTGTATTTCTCGGAGCAGAGAAACGAGATATCTGACGTGAGAAAGAACGGAGGATATTATAGTACTGGGCTTGTGGGTTTTCTTTTCATTTTGCTGGATAATATAAAGGAGTAGTGTTCGGGGTGGATGTAGCCCAAAGCTGTGAACCACGTATATCTATGTCTCTAAGTTTCATGTGTTTTGTGTGCTTGTATTTATATTTTATGTGTTGCATTGCATCATAATATATAATTTTCTAACAAGCTAGTGCGAGCAGCGTAACACGGTGTCAGCTTGCACGGGAAAGAAGAGTTCTTGGTTCGAGTGGGAGAAATGGAGGACAATGGTAAGTTCAAGGTCGAGAAATTTAACAGTAACTTCCCCGGCCATACCGAGTGGAAGATGCAGAAGATGATCAGATCGAAAGATCTATACCTACCATTGAGTGGAAAAAACAAAGAAGCGGCGACACAGCGGATGCGGAGATGGAACATTCTCGCTAGAAAGACACTCACAAGAAGCTGACTGCATGTGTCTGGCGCTCACATGTTCCGAAGGAAACAACAACGGGAGGTTTGACGTCGATCGGTAGAAAATACCTCAAATGCCTCGGCCTCAACAAGGTATTTCTTATGACAGCATCTAATATGAAGATGTCGGAAGGTAGATACGTTGCGGACCATTTTAAATGGTTAATGCGATTACCGGTGATTAAAGTTCGCTAGGGGTAAAATTTGATGATGAAGTTAGAGCTACGGTATTCTTGTTGCTCCATTTGCAGAGAGTTGGAATGGTTTAGTAATGGCCATGAACACCTCGTCTCGGATCTAAGTACTTTAAAATTTGATATGTTGGTGTGTATCCTTTTTCAGCGAGGAAATGCGACGGAAAATCTACGGTGAGACATCGGGTAATTCTTTGAGTGCGAGTCGAGGGAAGAAGAAGGAAAGAGGAAAGAGCTCGAATATCGCAGGTAAATCAAGGAAAGCGGATCCAAGTCCAGATCGGGGATAATGCTCTTGTAATTGGGAAAGAAAAGGACACCTAGTAAAGATTGTAGATCTCGGAAGGGAAAAGAAGGAGACACACGACAAGAAAAACAATCATGAAGCAAATGTGACGAGTGATGTGTTACAAGATTCTTTTTGATTCTTTCTTTCAAAAATATTCTTGATTCTTGGGTTGTGTGATCCGCATTCCAGTGCACCTGATAAGAAATATTTTCATGAAAGCTATGTTCAAGGAGATTTTTGGGACAAGTTCTGTTTGGGTGATGATAAACCCAGTAAAATTGTTGGAATGGGTAAAGTTCTTGTAAAACAATAGAATGGAAACCAATGGCTACTAAAGGAGGTAAGGCATCTTCCGCTACGAAGAAAAATCTGATTTCAACGTGCGTAGGCGTGAAGGGTTGTGTGACAACTTTCATAGATAAAACTTGGAAGGTCACCAAAGGAGACGTTGGTAATAGGAAAAAAGGTGAAACAGGTTAACAGTAGTATTTATGACTGGTACTGTTTAACTTTAATGCACGACTTTCACAAGGAGCATCATAGGCATCGTGGACACATGAGTGAGAAAGGGAATGAAGATTCTTCACTCATAGGAAATTTGTTACTGCGGTTTGAAGAATGTTGATTTGGTTTCTGTGCATTTCACAGTCACCAAAAGAGAGTCGAATTTCTCGAGTTGGGAGAAGAGATTGGAGCTTGTGCATGATCTATGGGTACCTACCTGCGGTATCATCTCTCGGTGGCTCTCGCTATTATGTTACATTTATTGATGATGTAACTGAAAAAAATGGATTTGTATTCAGAATAAATATGATGTATTGTACTTTCAAGAAATGGAAACTTTGGTTGAGATTGAGATGAGAAAGAAGTTGAAGTGTCTGTGATGACAATAGGTGAATATTGCGACAAAGAGTTTGATAGGTACTGTCTTTCGAGCATGGAATTCGCTAGAGAGAAGGTAGGTTCCAAGAACACCACAAGAGAAAATGGTATGTGAGAAAGGATGAGCAGACACAATGTGGAGCGTGCAGGGTGCATGATTGCATGCAAGATTGCTCTTTACAATTTTAGGGCGGAATGCTTTGTAGATATTGTTGTTTATCTAATAAACGGAGGGCCTTCAGAGTTCCTTGGATGGTGGTATTCCATAGAAAGCATGGACGGGTAAAAAGGTAAACTACTCTTTTTTAAAGCCTTTTGGTTGTGAGGCCTTTGTCCATATTAATAAAGAAAATAGAACAAAGCTTGAGGCAAAATCAAAGAAAATGTACCTTTATTGGATATGGTGTTAATAATTTTTGTTATCGCTTATATGATTATGAAAATCACAAAATCATTAGGAGCGAGAGATGTAATATTGATGAAAAGGTCTTGTATAGAGAATCGCGTCACGCAGAGAAAAGCAGACAAGAAAGCAGGCAACACGTGGTTCTCGATGAGATACACGAAAAAGCAGGTGCACGAAAATAATAATCATCAACAACCACATTGAACAACCACCACAACAGCAAGCACTTCTGCTAAACACCCGCCAGTGGTGTTGAAGATCCCTACCCAGGATTCCAGAGACTTGTAGATCCATACTCCTCGTCCATGCACATTCTCTGTGTGGTCCACTTACGGTGAACCCAGATGCGTGAAAGCGAAAACGTGCGGAGTTGAAAGTAGGAGAAGTGAGTGCGAGCCATGGAAGAAGATGGACTCTTAATGCACTAACGAGACTTGGGACTTGAGCGAGCTACTGCGGAGCAAACCGACTACTGAGACAAATGGCTTTACGTGAGCTTTAGAAAGGAAGAAGATGGAGGAGAGGTACAAAGCTAGACTTGTGTAAAGGGGTTGCTACAAGAAAGTGCGCTGATTTTGATGAAATACACTGCTCCCGTTGTTAAGATGACAGTCAATCAGAACTATCTTAAGTCTAGTAGCGTGAGAAATATTTACATCTTGAACAGCTTAGATGTAAAAGACGGCATTTCTCCATGGAGATTTGGAGGAAGAGATATACATGCAAAGCAACCGAGGAAAGGGATATAGAGTGTGAAAAGGGAAAGAAAATATTGTGCGAGTTAAAGAAGAGCTTGTATGACTTAGAAACGGGCTCCAAGGCGGTGGTATCTATTTGGCAAGCTTTATGTACGAACGAGTTATACTAGATGTCACTACGATCATTTGTGTTTATCTCAAAAAGGCAAAATGATGGCGCTATATTATATTGTTACTGTATGTAGATGGCATGCTTGTTGCAGGATCTAACATACGAAAGCGGTACTCGAAAAGAAAATGTGCTGCAAAATTCATTTTGGTAATGAAGGATTTGGAGACTTCTAAACAAATCCCCGTGTATGAAAGGAATAACTAGAGACAAGCAGACCGTAAATTAACACTGTCTCGGAATATGAGCATAGAAAAGGTGCTGAAAAGATTGACATGCACGATGCAAAACCAAGCTAGTACACCTTTGCTAGCCATTTCAAATAAACTTAGTAAGGAGATGTGCCCAAAGACCCGAAGACATGGATTATATGTCTAAAGTTCCATCTGCATCGGCCGGTTGGAAGCTTAATGTATGCAATGGTACGCACTGAGGCACGATGCTTTCACATGCGAGGGGAGCTTTATACGAAACGGTACATGAACAATCCAGGAAAAGAACATACTGGATGGCGCATGAAAATGGATACTCGAGATCCTTTGAGAGGTACCACAACCAAGCATTATGCCATGGTGGTTCAAACATCGCTCTACACGATCTGTCTGCATGCAGATATAGCGGTGACGGATGAGACAGCGGGAGGGCACTTTCCACAGGGATATGTAATCTTGCCGGTGGAATAGGCGCCGTCAGAGGTGAAGGCTCACTATCCAAAGTGTTGTTGCAACGTTTCAGCAACGAGGTCGAGTAAGCTGCGCTGCGCGAGGCTAGCAAAGAAATGATTTTGGTTAAGCAAAGGCGTGTGGATGAATTGGGTAAGAATCATGATATGGGCACACTACATGACGCGCGATAGCCAAAAGCGTTGTCCATTCAAAGAAACTCAGCGATTTCATTCCAAGATTCAAACACACACATCTCAAGCGCGGCCATACTTACTACCGCCAGCATTGGAAGATGGAGAGCTGAAGCTGGAAGATACACATTGCAGGAGTCACACGGATATGGTAACAGTTGTCAAACCAGGGAGAAACACGGAGAGACATGTGCTCAGTTCGTCTTCAGGACGACTGATGGCAGGTAGAACAGGTCGAGTCGAGGAGGTCCATTGTCTGGCAACATGAACGCAGGCGGTGGAGTGCATGAATCGCTCAAGCGAGATTGTTGGGTGGAGCCTGATTATCCTGCTTTACTTTGTATCACAACATTGGACCCTCGTACCTGCGCAGGAAATGACAGCCTGCCTTCGTGAGTGTCGACGACGCGTCCGGCGGTAGCGCTCGGAGCCGGCAGGGTTTTCGGTGGCGCGAAGCTAAAACGATGCAAATTGTCTTGTAGAAAGTATAGCAATTTCCTGTAGATCAGCTGGTTGTTCATTGAGGCAAAATGATCCACGCGGTAGAAGTTACGCGTTTGCAGACTAGGTGTTTTTCCCTGTAAGCGCAACTCGCTTTTGTGAGGGGCATTGCGCTGCGGTACATGCATTGTAGGTGTGTCTTGGAGTGAGGACAGAGAGCGACGTGCAGAGAGAGCGAGATGTGAGATTATTGCATAACGGATCTGTCGTAGGATTTGTCTTTTCATTTTACATTGGATAATAGGAAAGGAAGTGAGCGTTCGCGGTGCACGTAGCCCAAACCAGGTGAACCACGTATAGTCTAGTGTCTCTGCGGTTTTATGTGTAAATTTGTGTGCTCGTATATCGTATGTATGTGCATTGCTCCATAATATGTAATTTTCTAACGAAGAAGGATGCCTTTCATGACTGCCTTTCCCTTGTGTGGGACCTCGTCACTCTCCGCGTGTCATATGACAACTTGTTTCTACTAGCTTGCCTCCATGTATTGCTGATATTTCTGTCTTCATATGCGGGGCCTTTGTCTGGAGAGTGGGATATGAGTGGAGAAGATGCCCACTGCAGGCGTGATTCTCCCTACTTTTCATCTGATGCATGTTTCGGGAGCGAGCAATGGGCAGCCCTTGCTTCCGAAATTCAGACACTCTTCTTCATGTGAGGAGCCACTTTGGAGAACAGGATTTTACCGAGGAGGCACTTCATGGTTGCTGCTTTGGTGTAGCTTGGGCCACGCTGTGGAAGTCATAATGTCGGCCACGAGTAGCAGCATCATACTTGCTCCTACAAATGGATGATGAGCACTGGCAGGGTGGGAGGATCAATCGCTCCATGCCGGCAACACATTGTATGAACAAAGGGTATGAGGATCGTTTTGAGATAACTAGATTGGCTCAGCTAGTTTGGATGATAGCATGGGTGTGAAAGTCACTCACTGGGGAATAATATTCCCCATGTTAAATCTCATCACTCCTACCTTGAGGAGGCCATTGGATGGCAGGGGAGGTTTTCCACGCGCATCTTCCACCTATGCGATGATGTAAGCCATATATGGTTTTGCATGCATGAGGAAACATTGGAGCATAGATCTGTAGCAGATCATTTTGCAGCGATGGTCGACTTTTGACGCGTGAGGCCACGAAGAGGAGGAGGATATTTTCTCTCCTCCTTTTTACCCTCTTGAGGAGCGAAACAAAATGCAGGGAGCCCGTAATATTCCAAAATTCTTAGCCTCCACGCTAAATGGAATATTAGAGTTGTTTTATCACTAAGTAGGTGAATAAATGGGTAGGAGGCTCCATTAACCTCTTTCGAAGAGAGATCAATAACACTCCTAATGTGAAAGGAGTAAGAATAAGAAGCTAATTTGAGGCACCCTTGGGTGTGACAGGGAGATCGGGATCAAGGGTTGATTCGGTCAACTTTGACCACAAGTCAACAAAAGTTGCCTAGCACATTGAACTGCCATGATGGACATACGCTGGAGTGGTGGAGGCCAGCATGAGCTTGATGGCACATGTGGACGACCACGATGTGGAGAGTCTGTCTCACTTTGCTGTATATGGAGGAGGATGGGAGCATTTCTTTTATTCATGCTTTGATCAATTTGATCTAGGTACAGTCTTGTCCGTTTAGACTTGGCTTCCTCTTGTTGCCAGAAGAGGTTGCAGTGTTGTTGAGCCGCAGAAGCGGGTGCACAAGGGAGGTCACGACTCTCCTGAGAGGCCTCTTGGGAGAGCTTGTCCTGGCATGTTCTCCACATCTAGGCTTGGGAGCTGAGGCACCATTCTCCTTCAGCGACAGCTATTTCAGACGCGGGAGATATTGTGCTGTAGGCGGTGTAGGTGCGTTACCACTCATAAGCTGCATCTACTCGCTAGAAGGTGCCTTCTTCTCTTGAGAGATCAGCTTAGGAAGATTTCTCTGAGACATGTTCTCCATCTTGGTAGTGAGCCATAGTACTCTACAGCTACGGTGCCGTCGTGAGGCCCGTCATTTTTCATGGAGTTGCCGCATGCAGTGGTTAAGACCTGCTCGTTTGGAAAGTAGCTTGCCTAGGAAAGGGCCAGCCCTCCCCCTAGGAAAGCTAGAGGAAGGATTCTCATCCCCTCTTTTGTACATATTTCAGCTATGTCTATAATTTTACGGTAATGCTGCATTTTCTAAGCTGAATATTCCAGATCTACTCTTTTGTACTTGTACTGTCATGGAACCCTTGCCGCCGCCTTATAATGCAATAAGGAGGTCAAAGTCTTCATTTTTCTTGGCATATTGTTGTAAAAATTTCCATATCCATGTTGTAAACCATCACTGTGTGCACCCTTATAAAATAACGTTTCTTTCATTTTCTTGAGTCTTTCTACATACGATAAGAACTCGAGCCTCATGGGATTTGGCTATTTTTGAGTTTGATAATGAAATGGAGAATCGCATATTTAACATATAAAAAGGGATTTCTTTCTGATCCCCATTTTTTATGTGAGGACTAATATGCATATGCTAAGAACCAAGCGTTATTTCACCCGGTATAAAATGCGGTCTTTGGAAATACCATTTTCAAGGTCTGAGTTTAGCTAGCATTTTCCTCGCAGCATGTGTAGAAGTGCTTCTGCTAACATTGTTTCTCTCATTTCGATGGCTATGTGTTTTTAAAACATCATATGAGTCTATTTATCCTTGAATATCCATTATTGTGTTCACGTATTCATGACTCAACTAGAAATATCTTAAGATATTCTTATTGTTGTGAGATTTTCCCTATTTTAGGATATTACATTTATTTCTTCTTTCATCTGTCGCGAAGAATTTAGAGGATTTTAAGTTGAAATGGTTTTCGGATTATAATTTATTAATATTGGAATCAACACTCTGATAAATATTTGAATGTTTTTTGGATAATGTGCATGTAAATGGTCCATTCATTGAGCGCTCATTTCAAACAGAAAATCCTCTTTAGATGCTTTGGCACAATAATCTCCGACCAAAGCCTGTCTCTACAAAGAAACAACACTTTCTTTGCTCTATGATGAGCTCTGTTTCAACAGCAGTAGCTCACAAATATTGCAAACTAGTTTTGTTGAAATCAAGATGCTAATCAATCTTCCTTTCAATTAGTATTGTGTATTTACGATGGATTAATCTCTAATTCTTCCTCATGCACTAGTTTCTACGATGATAGGCGATGAAACAAAAGGAACACAACTTCACGCGACACACAGGTGGAAACCCTCTCGAGACAAAACCACCACGTTCTTTTCTAATAGTTCTTTAATTTGTTTCAACTCAATTGAAAATAGAAGCTCCCGACTTCCTAGAATATAGGAAAAGCATTCTTCTAGCCTCGCTTCCCACCACCGGATGGATTGCTCCAATGCCCGAGACATCTTCGATGGTACGATTGAATCGGATGCCGCCACCCGACTGACATGCCTTTACCCTAGCACCACCCGCCACCACCCTTGAAAGGATAGAAAGAAGAATGGACTCTCGTATGAGAGGGAAATACTGGTCCACTTTAAAATGAGAGGATATAGAATGATGTAGAAGAAAACATACACACTAGACCATAACCAACTATGACACAACCACCTAATGATGATCCTACGACCTCCCGACAGCGCCTTCACCAACTCTTGCGCAGGATGCACACGTAGCTGATTTCTACGATGAAAGCATTTCTGATGACTTAGCACCGTACGATACCTTCAGTTGTATGCGATGCTGCCCTTGAAGACTCTTCATGTGGTGCACTTCTGGCTTGTTGCGCACCTTGACTGCTTTCCCTCTCTGCCTGTCTACCTCACTTTCACCTCAGCTGCTAGCTTTTACTCTGCAAAGTCCGGCCTAAAGCTGACAACACATGATCAGCATCTACGAGCCTTCTAGAACTCGACATTGAATCTATGTAGAGTACTCTCTGTTACTTTCAGGTCCCCAATATGTGATTAGCCATGTAGTATTTCTCCAAGTCTTCTTTCCAATGCCACGAGTCGACCTCCACTTTGGACTTTCTTCAAGAGAGAGTTATGCCTAATCTCTCACAATGCTAGTATGGACGTTCGGTGGAGCGAACTCGTATGGTGCAGCCACATGTCACTACTTTCTCCATCTCGTCTCACGTGGAAATTGATACGGCGAAAACCAAAGTCCGTGCACACTATCCACTACATTTTGCTGAGTTCCAATCCGCGGCTCGAGAGAGAGAGTTAAGGATGATTTTCCCACGGTCACTTCTTTGAGACAGTTCGAGCCTACAAAAACACTCACTTCCATAGATCATATGCGCAATCACGAGATTTGCGCACTGAAAGTTTCTTTAGGATTTTAGCTTTTCAGCCTATAAATATTTCGCTGCTTAACCTTCATAGAAACAAATTTATAGCGAAAAATCCACGATGACATGTTTTAGGTAGTGAAAATCCCTCTGCATGAGGAGGATATGAGGATCACAATTTCTATAAATGCTTAGGTTAGAGGGCCTTCAACAGTGAACGTGGGAGGGATTTATGAGCTTAAAATATTAATTATTGACTTTTCAATGACCCATGCAACAACCTCCCATGGGGTTTTAGCCCACTAACTCAGGATTACAAACTCTCAAACATGAATACTTAAACTATTAAGAATTACATGGTGTTATATATCGTAAAAGAACGATGGTGAAAACCATAAAATATTCTTAATCTGCATTGAGGTAATTTGGTATCATACATGTTCTCTTACGTATCATGGCTCCTCTTCCTACAACACTTTCCCTCGTGTACCGACAGCGCAACCATACATCCCCAAGTGACTTCGCCGCATACACACTCTTTTTATATTCCTGAATATGAAATATATAATGAGAACTCTAATCCTAGCTTCTAGTGATATTCAAATGCCTATGAATTTCCATTTCCATCATCATCGCTCCCCGCCCACTCCGTCCGCATCTATGTGCGGCTTGAATAGAGACACTCTTTGCTGCCATATCACTTCCGTTGTTCCCTTTAAGAATTATTTTGACGGCCAACAGGATTCCTTTGGTGTCAATCTTGCTTACTTGTCCAACTCAGGAGCACACACGCATCTAAGTAGCCAAGAGGTTATATAGAAGATCATAGATCTGCATAACCTTCCGATCCAGCATCCTTAGGATGAGTTGTTCATGCTTAATTTGCAACTGCTAATTTTATGATGGGTTTGGGAATCCTCCATTTTTTGAATTTATCGAGAATTTCCTTGATGTACTTGGATTGATATATAAACACTTTTCTCTTGTCAATATATTTGAAGCCTCCCAGAAGCATGTCGGCAGTGAGGATTTTAACTTACTTTGTCTTTTGTAAAGTTCTTGCTCGGTCGACGTCATACGAAATATGTCATCCTCTTTGGTGGCTTTAGTTTACACGAACATATATGTCGTTTGGACCACTGTGTAGCCATACTTACCATACCTTTCCCCCCATTCTTGTGAGTTGGAGTATCCTTGATCATATACATAACATCAGCAAATTGTGTGAGGCCTTTGTCCCACGCTCATGCTTTGAGCCTGAGATATGTAGATGAGCCGCCTTCTTCTTCCATGTCTCTTCCTGCCTGCCTGCTGCCAACTTTCAGACTCAAGCCCCACCCGGCCATAGTCTAAAGTTTCAAGTAATGACTGTTTATTATTTTTATTAAATGTTCAAATCATTATGGAATTTCGGAGGCCCTACGGGACTGAATTTTGTTCCTAGGGGTCCTAAAAATTATACAACTTTATGCACTACCTACATGAATAACAATAGCCATAAAAAAAGTTAGATCGGAGGCCCGTCATGGCCTAGAAGTCTATATGCATGTTCGATCTCATAGGTTTACATGCTCTTGCTGTAAAGGTCCTCGCTCTTCTCGCCATAACCGAGCTAGTACTCGTCGCGCATCGTTGATTGTTACGAGTCTAAATCTTTGAGAGTTGGTAAGGTTTGGATAGTTTACTTCATTTCCTTACAGACTATTTTTGTGGTTTTCAATGTTTCCTCTTCTCTTGCTGCTTTCCAACTTCTTGAAGGCACTACATTACTGCAGTTCTTCAGCTTGAGACCTTGAACTTGTTCCTTCTTCACATATTGGAATGATGCATCTTTGAGCTCTTTATATAAGCTTGATTGCCTCCTTAAAATTCTTCATGGTCAACCCTTATTTTCATATTTAATAACGTGCTATAAACATACTCTCATTGGCTTCTCTTCATTATCATTTCCTTCATCGAATGATTATCTTCTTTAGAGAGGAAAGTTTCTTTCGAATCCTTTCTTTTTCTCTCTCCTTTGAATTTCTTAAAGCCTTTCTTTTCTTTGAGCTCTCTACTTCTATTTGGACATTTTGCCGTGTACCCTAACCCACTACATCTTAAACATATCAATGGAATTCCCAATTCTTCTAACACCTTTCCTTACTAATTTTTGCTGCAAGCATATTGAAAATCTCTCTTCAATATCTTCAATTTCTCTGCAAAAAAAGTCTTGCCTTTGAAGGCTGTTCTCCTTTTATTATTTTTATTTGTAAATGTAAAGAACAATATTTCATCGTCCCCACACTTACAGAACTCCATAATTCCTCTTGCTGGGATTTGTCCTGATTTTACTATACTAAGATCGATAATTTCAAGGCTGAATCTCCTGTAACGTTATAAGAATCTTTTCTTCGTAATATCTCTTCCTCGTGCCTCCGACCCTTCCATGTTACATATTTCATCAATGTCACTTATAAATGTTTGTTATGCCATCTCTAAGTTGCTCAAATTTTCCCAGATGTTTGAAGCTTTCCTTCTTGAATGGAGTCACCTCGTAGAGATATATTCCCCTCAAAGCTTGTTGAATAAGTTGCCATTTGCCAACCCAAAATACCCATGATAAGAAAATCTGTCTAAGTCTGATAATACATATTGCATATTAAGCACAACTACTCTTACCTATCCATGGTTGATGTAAATGTATTTTGAACAAGGTGCCATACTTCTAATTCCAGCACCAAAGACTCCCATTCTTCCTTTTCATGCATAATTTAATGAATTATAAATAAAGGTCTATGACCTCCCTTCCTGCCATGTTGGGGCAACTTCTATTGAATCCTATACCAATTGTTGGAAATATCGAGAGAGGGGGGGGGTAACCAAGATTCTTCTCTAATTAGTGTTATTGCAGTGAATATTGTGAGAATTTAAATTACATACGGGGCATTTTGTTGATAGCAAAAGGGAATACACCATTAGTTTTGGTATACCTCTCGACAAAAACCACCTTAATGCTTTTCTAATAATTCTTTAATATTCAACTCCAATTGAAAATAAAGCTCCAACTTCCTAGAATCTAGAAAAGCATTCTTGTCTAGCTCCCACTGGATGGACACTCCAATGCCTGAGATTCTTCAGTATTGAACTGAATGGATGCCCCAACACCCAATGAGCTACAACTCACCCTAGCACCACCCTACCACCCTATAAAAGAATAAAAGAAGAATGGACTCTCGTACGAGGGAAAATGGTCCACTTTAAAATGATATAGAATGTTGTAGAAGAAGAAGACACACTAGACCATAATCCCAACTATGACACAACCACCTAATGATGATCCTAGACCTCCCGACACTGCCTCTTCAACTCTTGGTAGATAGACACTTGTACAATTTTTAAAATGATGCATTTACAATGGCTTAGTACAATGATACCTTTACAATGACTGTATGCAGTGCTACCCACTTGAAGACTTCATGTGGTGAACTCCTTGCTGCAGTTTTGCACCTTGATTGCTGCTCTTGTCATGCTACCCTCTGTTGCACCTTTCTTTGTTTTGCTGCCCTAGAAATTTTGGCCCTTTGCATCCCTTGACAGCATATGATCTAGATTTTTCTTGTCTTTTAGGAGCTCGATATTGAATCTAGTGTATCTCTATTATTTCAGATTCCCAATAGGTTATTTTTGGTCCTAAAGTATTCCTATAAGTCTTCTTTCCAATGCCACAGGTCTGACCCAATTTTGATTCTTCAAGGGAGATTTATGCCCAATCTCTCACAATGCCCTAATTATGGAATGGTTCAGTAGAGTGAACTTGTATGGTGTGCCACATGTCACAGTTTCTTCATTCAGCTATGAAATTTATACAGTGAAAACTAAATTCCGTGCACTATCTACCACTTTTTATAGAATTCCAATCCGATACTCAAAGAGAGAGTTATGACGATTTTCCCAAGGTCACTTCATTGAGATGAAGTTCAGGATCCTGCAAAAACACTGATTTCCACAGATCATATCTCTGAAAATATTACGCACCTTGATCTGAAATTTTTACAGGCGCTTCTTTAGGATTTCTTCTTCGCCTCTTAAAAATTTCAGCTTCTGAACCTTCGTATAATAAAAGTTATAGCGAAAATTCCACGATGACATGTTTCAGGTAGCGAAATCCCTGGATGATGAGGATATGAGGATAAAAATTTCTATAAATGCTTAGGTTGAGATGGCCTTCAACAAGTGAACAAGGGAGGTATTTTAGGAGACTAAAAAATATTAATTATTGAATTTTCAATGACCCATGCCACAACCCCATGGGGTTTTAGCCCACTAACTCGGGTTACAAACTTCAAACATGAATATCTCTCAAATTGTGAAGAATTACATGGCGTGACATATATCAACGGAAAAATCTCGACAAGTAAAACCATCAAAAATATCCTTTTCCCAGAATATATTTATTTGGTAGGTTAACATTACCATGCAAGATCAGGGTAGACCCTGGTGCTGCTTGGGTTGACATCAATGACAACCATTGATCAACACTTTTGTCTTTGTAAGTCTGAGAGACTTTTCAGTATAACTGTGTTCACCTTATCTTGCCTCTCTTGTTCCTTGAAAATCTTCTCATTATCATCTTTGTATCACCTTATTTCAACCCTTATACTTCTCCATGTATCTATCTAGTCATGAGAGTATGCCTCTCCTCTCTTCTCAACTGATGCTTCCTCATATCCCCGTTGAGATATATCTATGCTATACTACACCATCTTGTTACTCATTCTCTTGTTCTTTTGTTTTCCTTGTTTCTCTCTTAAATGTGTTTTTATACACACACACACATTTGTTAGAAAAATCAAACATAATTGCATCATATAGTGTATCACCTCGGCTTGTCATATGTGTCTATTGGTGTAAGGCTAGATGAAACATCACACACCAAGTTAGCATGTCCATAACAAAAATAATTCATATCAAGGTCAACGTACACATACTATATGAATATATTACAACCAAATTTCACATGCGCATGGCTATTATTATCTGGCACAATAATTCACAAGTTAGTTTCCATGTCAAAATAACACATCAACATATAATCCATGTTTCAATAACAAAACAACATATAACAGAACACATACTCAAATACTTAGTATCAAAACAATACATAATATAACTCATATTCGAATACTTAGTATCAAAACAACACATAACAAAATTCATATTCGAATACTCTAACCATGCTTTACTCCCTTCATACACCATACCAAGTACTTTCCTTTTCTTCCAGAGGTAGAATTATGTTGAAAATTTTCTCTGATACCACTCTGTAGCACCCCCATTCACTCCATAGCCCATACTATAGGTAGAAGAATGTGTCACTAACATTGACCCAACCTCCATAAACTAGTCATGGAAATGGGGTTATAAAATTTCAACATTTCTCAAACTCCTCAAAACTTAAAACAAACATTGTGATTGCATCTAGCTCATCAACATATTTTTGGCGATAATTTTTTTTTAACTTGAAATTTGTATCACAAGATATAGTTTTTTGAAAATCGGTCATTAAACCCTTTCTATGCACCTGCCCCCTTGGATGATCAATGACCTTCGTCTGGCGCAAGGAGCTACAACTAGGATTAAATGAGCACCCCACCCGCTTCCCCTCATGATGTCATGGGGGGGTCCCTCATCATGGCTTTATCACTTGGTTCCACGCCTCCTAATCAATGGTGCACATTCTTCTAATCCAGATAGTAGGAATGAGAGGGGGTACTCCCTCAAGGTATGGACGAAGGGGGATTCCCTCATTAGAGTTCTACCCCTCTTAGAACCATGCCACTGAAAAAAAATTTAACGAATTCTTCCAGATATATCTTTGTCTCTCGATTATTGACCTCAGTGATGATATATATATACATAATTACACTTTTTCATATAATTAATCATTGTCACCAATCTCAGTTATTATCCATTCATGATTTTGCCTCCATGCCTCTGATGTGTGCTATGGGCATATTAGGATGGGGCTCTCATCTCAAACCAACTCGGTTGTCCTCCATATACCTATATGGATATACAATCAACAATACCTAAAAATTTATGCTCTCCCCTATAAGCTTACAATATACATATGAAAATTTTATTCCTAACTCTTTTAGACATAAGATTTGAAGTTTTTCGTCCTCCCTGTACAGGGTCCCCATATATATATATATATATATATATATATGAGTTTGATAGAGGGGCACAAACCATTCTCAGCACAACCATTTTCGTCCTCCCTGTACAGGGTCCCCATATATATATATATATATATATATATATATATGAGTTTGATAGACGGGCGCAAACCATTCTCAGCACAACCATTTTACATGATACGAACTGTCCATTTTACATGACACAACCAACATTTATATAGTACTTGCATAAGAAATAAATTCACATGGATTAAGATAAAAAATTATATTATATTAGGAAGTATGGAAACTGAGGTTGGGACTTTGACTCTCCACCCAACCTTAGATTGGCATGCACTGTAACCTTTCTTGCAGCCAATCAACGTTGAGTTAGATATAAATATTGAGGAGTGCTTTCAGGGAATTAACAAATGTTTCCAACTAAAACATGGAATCCATAAATCATTCCATCTCCACCCACCAACTAATCAAGGGAATATAGATATTGTGCCATCCTCACCCTCCAATATGTTCAGGGAATACATATGTTACTCCACCTCCACCCTTATGTATGTTACATGGATTCCAGAGGTTGTTCCACCTCCACCCTATTTCCATACAAGGAATGAAGAGGTTGTTCCACCTCCGCCCTAAAGTAATGACACATTAGATCCACCCTAAATAGGGATTCTAGGGATCACTCAGAATAATTACGCACAATTCCTTTAGTGGTTCCACCCTAAACTTGGATTCCATTGCCCACCAAATTAATTTTTAAGCCCGTAACTAAGCAAGGAACGCATCATGGGAACTTTATAACTGGACATCCAAAGGAATAGTGCCTCCACTTATACCAGGAATCCAAAGAACCTCTTCCCCTTCACCTGAGAGACAACCAATCTACTCTCCTAGTGCTCATAACCGAAAATATAATGTTCATTTCCATTCCATCTATGATATTCTATTATATTCAGTATCCAGGTAATGGTATAATGCACTATTCAAAATTCCTGAATCTTGTTGCTTCTAATCCATAATTTCTTCTCGTACTGCTACAAGGAAAATCCTTCTCCTTTACTTACATTGCCTCCTTGAGGGTTCTCTAATACCACTCGGTGTTTTTTATGGTGCAATGTGCTCCTCAAGTTCCTGAGAACGTTGTTCCCTCTCTTCTAGTGTCTCCATGTGTTCTTCTTCTTCCTCTAGCACTTTGTCTCTTAATTTTTGCCCTATCCTTATTGCTTGTTTCTATCTATTCTCTATCTCTTGTGTTTTCTGTGAATGTGTCCTCCTTGCCCAGCCACATCATGGAATCATTATGGAGATATTTTGTGTCACCCTTCCCATTATTATTGTTGTAAATGTGTTCATGGGGACGTGTTGTCATGGCCTTCTCCACCAATGGTGAGGCTCCTAGCTAGTAATTATGTTTGTCCCCACAACTACGCCCATTTT
Organism: Pinus albicaulis; assembly: GCA_034641835.2. Lineage (NCBI taxonomy): Eukaryota > Viridiplantae > Streptophyta > Pinopsida > Pinales > Pinaceae > Pinus > Pinus albicaulis. Next base: position 124,481 of record JAXQQM020086445.1, on the reverse strand, counting down.
TTCATCTTTCAATTATTTGATTTTCAATCACCGTTCAGGGTTAGGAGTGATAATGAAAGGTTAATGAGGGAGCAGGAAAGGATACTGAAGAGCCTTTCAGATAAACAGAACCATCCCACTACACAGCCTAGTCCTGAGAGAGATACTCACGAAGAAGGAGAACATCAACAACCAATTCATGACAATCCCGAAGGAAGTCGTACGCAATGGAGTAATAAAAGTAGAACCTATAATGAAGCTGAATCTGGAAATATTTCAGAACAACAAGAACTGAAGAAAAAGAAAGTGGAATTACAAGGTAAATTCTGGAAGATCAAGCCTCCTACATTTGATGGAGAAGTCGAAGAAATGGAAGAAGCTTGGATAATAAATATGAACAACTATTTTCAAGTTTATGAGTATAACAGCAAACTTAAACCTCGCCTAGCCATACACCAATTGCGGGAAAAGGCTACATTGTGGTCGGAAGACATGAAAAACCTGCGTCGGATTGAAGATCATAACATAACTTGGGATGAGTTTCAGCAGTATTTCAAAGATAAGTATTTAATTGAACGATTCTATGATGATAAATCGCGAGAATTTCATGATCTAAAATTGGGGCAAATGTCTATGGATGAATTTATGACTAAATTTACCTCCTTGTTAAGATATGTACCTTATTTGTGCGACGAAAAGGCAAAGGTGCAATGGTTTTTGAGCAGTTTTCCGATACACATGAAAGAGAGGATTGAGTTTGTAAACCCAAAAACGGTAGACGAAGTGATAAGGAAAGCACGGATGTGCTATCAGCAGACCAAGGCTAAGGTAGAAACTGGAAAAAGTTGGCCACCCAAGAAAGGGCAGAAAGGCCCTTCCAATTTTAAAAATAACAGATATGGAAATTACAAGAACGTTGCAAGTAATTTAATGAATAGTCAGAATCGGAAAAATCAACAAAGGACCAAATGGACAATTGAGAAGCAACATACTGAAGCCTCGAGTAGGTCAAACCTTGGACAGACTCGAAAACCTCCATTACAATGCTCGGGTTGTGGGGAGACACATTATTTTAAAATACGTCCTCATCGAGGGAGAAATGAAGTGGCAGCAAATCTGCAAGAGGCATCTACCGTGGGAGATGTAGCACGAAATAAACCCAAAATTAATTCTTCTTTAGAAGATCGGCAAGCATATTTCAGCCAACAATGATAGAATTAGAAGGCAAGCTACAAACCCAATTTTTTTCTATTTTAGTTGAACCTGGGGCCAGTTTGAGCTATATACACCCTCGTATAGTTGAAAAATGTGAATTACAAAATTAGAAATTTAAGAATCCATGGCTAGTACAACTGGCTACGGGGGAAAAAAGAAGAGTCAATGCCAAAGTGTCCAACTGGGAGTTGGATATTGGTGACCAGCACATAATTGTAGAACTTAATATTCTACCTTTGGGATCCTACGATATTCTATTGGGAATGGACTGGTTGGAAAGACACTATTCATTAGTGGATTGCAAAGACAAAGTCATTTACTTTAAATCAAAATATGGTACACGTCAGGAATTGCAAGGAATTAAGAAGCCATTTCAGTTGCGTCCTATTACAGCATTCTAGCAGAGTAAATTCATAAGAAAGGGGTGTCAAATTTATGCAATTCAAGTAGGGTTCTCTAACTCCAAGGATAAGACCCTCATGCTAGAGAATATTCCTATTGTGCAAGAATTTTGGGATGTGTTCCCTGAAAATATTCCAAGATTACCACCCAAGAGAGACATTGATTTCACAATAGAATTAATACCCGGGCAGCCCCTCTGTCACAAGTTCCATATAGAATGAGTGTACTTGAATTAACAGAATTAAAAATGCAGCTACAGGAATTAATGGACAAAGGATACATTCATCCAAGTGTGTCCCCTTGGGGAGCACCAGTATTGTTTGTTAAGAAGAAAGACAGTACTATGCGAATGTGCATGGATTATTGACAGCTCAATAAAATGACTGTCAAAAACAAGTATCCATTGCCACGCTTAGACGATCTTTTTTATCATGTGAAGGGGGCAACATTGTTTTCCAAGATTGATTTAAGGTCAGGGTACCACCAAATGCGGATTAAGGACGAAGACATCTCCAAAACATCTTTCCGTACTCGATACAGACATTATGAATTTGTGGTGCTACCATTCGGATTAACCAATGCACCAGTAGCATTCATGAGCTTGATGCATGGAATTTTCCACCCATTTTTAGATAGTTTTTTCTAATTTTTATTGATGATATACTAGTCTACTCTAAGAATGAGGAAGAGCACAAAGATAATTTGGGCATAGTGTTGGAAATGTTATGAGAACACCAAATCTACGCTAAGTTTAGTAAATGTGAGTTTTCAAGAAGTAGGTCCAATACCTGGGACCTGTGATATATGTTGAAGGGATTTCTGTAGATCCTAAAAAGATAAAGACAATCATGGAGTGGAAATTTCCTAAAAATGTAGTAGACATATGTTCATTTATGGGTTGGGAAGGCTATTACTGACGATTCATTAATGGGTTCTCTAAAATAGCTTTTCCTATTACCTCGCTACAACGGAAAGGATGATTCTTTAAGTGGACTCAAGAATGTAAGAATAGTTTTGAATTATTGAAGGAATTGCTGACTACTGCCCCTGTCTTGAAAGTAGCAGACCCAAGTAAGGAATTTGAAGTATGCACTGATGCGTGCAAGGAAGGGGTAGGAGCATTTTTGACTCAAGAAGGGAAATTACAGCATACGAATCCAGGAAATTGAAGGATCACGAGCAAAGGTATTTTTCCTATGATTTAGAGCTAACTACAGTAGTGCATGCCTTGTGAATATGGAGGCATTATTTGTTGGGAAAAATATTTTTGTTAAGAATTGATCATAGCAGTTTAACTAGCTATTTCAAACAATCTGATTTGAATGCTCGCCAAGCAAGATGGAATGCATTTTTAAGTGAATTTGATTTTGACATTCAAAATGTGAAAGGTGAAGAGGATCGGATGGCCGATGCTCTAAGAAGAAAATTGCATGGCATCTATGAACTCTACTTTAACCAAGTATAATTCAAGTTTCAGGAACAGATTATGGAGGTAGCAAAGAAATACCTTGAATATCAGTTCCTATGGCAACAAGCAAAAGAAGGCAAAAGGAAAAGAAAGAAAACAGACAATGAGATTAATAATAAACAGCTCTTGGTATATCAAAAAATAATATATATTCCTAATCAAATGAATCTGAAGGGACTAATTCTGGAAGAGTATCATAGGAGTTCCTATGCATGACATCCAGGATACCATAAAAAGTTAACAGCAATTAGGAAGGACTATTCTTGGCCTAGAATGCATAAGGAAATTGCGAAATACCCAACAAAGTGCTTGGCATGCCAGGAAGTAATCGTAGAACACTAGCATCCAGCAGGATTTCTTCAGCCTATTCCAGTACTGGAATGGAAGTGGGAAGTCATCTCCCTTGATTTTATCACCGGACTACCAAGAAAAAAAGACACAATAACTCAATCATGGTGGTAGTAGATAGACTCAGCAAAGTGGCCCATTTCATACCTGTCCAGTCAACTTACAAGACAGTACAAATTGTTGATATTTTCATGAAAGAGATTTTCAGATTACATGGTATACCCAGGATTTTTATCTCAGATCGAGATGTAAAATTTACATCAAATTTTTGGAAGACATTATTCACCGAGTTGGGGATGCAAATAAATTTAGTACCGCCTACCATCCTCAGATATATGGGAAAATAGAGAGGGTGAATCAGGTTTTAGAGGATATGTTGTGCATGTACGTAATGCAACAACCTACAAAATGGGAAAAATATCTTCATTTGGTTGAGTTTTCTTATAATAAGGATATCAAGAATCCCTTAAGATGAGTCTTTTTGAAGCATTGTACGGAAGACAATGTCGAACTACTATAAACTGGAGCAGTCCAGAAACCAAGATGATTCTTGGACCAGATATGCTAGAGGAAATGGAGCGTGAAGTAAGAAAGATTAGGCAGGATTTGAAAGCAGCCCAAGACCGAAAAAAAGTTTATGTAGATTGAAAAAGGACCTTCCATGATTTTGTGGTAGGGGATCATGTATATGTAATAATTAAATGAAAAAAGGGCACTCTGAGGTGGAATGCTTGTGCCAAATTGGCTCCCATATATTGCGGAACATTCGAAATTTTGGAAAGGATAGGATCGGTGGCTTATCAACTCACTTTACCCAGTCATATATTGGTACATAATGTATTCCATGTGTCTCTGTTGAAGCGATACATACATGACCCTAAACATGTGATACATTGGCAGGGTATACATGTAAGTCAACACTATATTGCATTTGTAACAAAATAGACTTCCTATCTAGAATTAATTATCATAAATTGTTGTCTGCAGGTAGAACCGGACAGCGAGTTCCTTGTAGAACCACAACATATTCTAGATCGAAGAGAAATAACACTCCGGAGGTGAGTCATCCCCCAAGTTAAAGTGCAATAGAAGCACTTTGGCCCGAAGGAGGCTACCTAGGAAGATGATCATATTATTCAAGAAGCATATTTAGAATTATTTCGTTGATCAAATAACACCAGGGAAGGTGTTTTCCTTAGCGGGGGAAGATGTAACACCCTGTTTTAATTTAAATTATGGCTAATAGACTTATTATGACACATTTGAATTAATTAACGAATAATACTATTCATTAACAAGAATTGAGTATATTTTTTTAATATAATTAATAAATTGTCTTGAGTAAAAGAAAATAACTTATTGGTAAATGATTCCAAGAACCTAGGGTAAAAAGTTAGAGACAATTCTGACAATTACCTCCCTATAAAGATGAAAGGAAAATCTTGAGAATGGGAAGGGGTTCTGTGCAGGAAGAATGTTGGGGTTAAGCAACAGTCTGTTGCAATGAGTTGTCCAGATCTGGTAAGGAAACCAATGGAGCTCAAGGAAAAACCCACGAGATGAATAGACTGGATCTAGATACTGAGGTATATCTTCTACTGTCTCAGTGAATTACCTAAGGCCCTGGTGAGGAGCACGAGGGGAGCAGAGGACGTGATTGCCTCACTCAAGGTTGGGAGGAACATCAGTTTACTGAAAACTACACTGAGATAAGTATTAAAGTGTTTTCTTTATAGACTAAGATTAATATTTAGATGGAAATGTTTTATTTTTAACAAAGATCTTGTTTGAGATCCTACTGCTCTGTTAGAATGAATGATGCAGGTATTTATTTTATGCTATATTGGTAGAACAATGCTAGGAAAAAATTATAAACATTCTCTATAGTCTGTTATCAAGAAAGATTAGTATGAATATCTAGAGAATGAAATATGACATTAAATAAATGTACTGATAAAAATAAACTATCATTCATTAAATTAAGAGAGATACATATACAGTACCTGTACATTGCTAACAAAATTTTAAACCATGACAAGTCCCATGTGTTTATAGGGATTTAGTAATAATGAAAGATAAGGGCTAGCGGTATAGCACCCAGTCCCGTGGAAACAGGTCTGGGGTACCTGTCTCCTGAGCACCTTGTCATAGAGGACATTGGTCTGTACATTAAACTAACCAGGGGTTTCAAAGTACAATTGTAGAGAAAAATTAGAAATACTGAAATTAAATGGTGCAAGTAAGTCTGTGAAAACAATTATGAAAGAAAGAGTACATTCATTAAAATCTAGAGATTATACACATAAAATACATCATATTCATGGGAGGTGAATTCCATAACTGTGAAATGCCATAACTGTTAACAAGAAATATGAAAATCCTAAATGGGAATAATACATAGCCACAATGAGGAACTGCATGGTAAACAGAACAAGAAACTGGAGCTAAAATATAAATTACTTAGTCTTCATATCTGAAATCTTTACAGAAATTAAAATAAAGAGCCTCAGCCTATTTTCAGCAAAGAAGCCATTGAGAGGTGAGCTTAATAACATTCCTTGAGTTAAGTCCAAAGACCAACTTTCTGTCACAATCACAGTAAAAAATAAACTATAAATATATAACAATCATATAATGGAACTATGCAACGAGGCTAAGCCTTGAAGTCTTGCAACAGATAGAAAAACCGTAATACATGAACTTGCAGCCATAACTAAATAACACAATGACGAAGGCCCCACAAAACCCTGCAATAGGTGGGGCTGAAGTTACTCTCGGCTCCATCCGTAGCTAAACCAAGATACACAATAATATTTTGTCATAGAGGCTTACCTGGAGGTAGCACGCAACGACCTAATACTCGACCGTCTGTGGTTGCACAAGCCCTGTAATCAAGAGTGTCAAATGTTAAAACCATCGCTGGATGAGCGGTGATGGGCCCAAGAGAATCTTACCCAAATAAAGAAATTAACTTAACAAAACAATCGAGAAACCATGGATAAAGACCGGACTCTACAAGTTTACGTGAGCTGGTCAAGCCAGCCAAGGCGGAGCCATAACGGTACTCAGCATACCAAATGAAATCTTGAAGGGTTTCATCGATGGGTTGCGAGTAACAATTATGATGGGTAAAGAAGAAAATAAAATTAGGAAATGATAATCCAACCTGTGACTAAACAAACATTCGAATTTGAACTTTCACTCAACCTAAAGCTTCAAATGACAGAACAATCACCTGGGTAGAAGCCGCAAGTTCCATTGTAACAAGAATAATGTTTACAGTCACCATAAGCGGAAAATTTGTGAGGATCATCCAAAAAAAACATAGAAAACCAACAGAGAAGAGGGTTGTATTACCTCAGCTATCAAGCGAAATCAAACACGGCAATACCATCCCTGAGAAACTTAGTTGCATGCGGATAATGGAGTTCTGCAAAGGTCATAAGAGAAACCAAAGCTACAGAGCTGAGATAGAAAGTGAAAGCGGCGGAATGAATGAACCAAGAGGTGGGGGATGGGGTGGCTGGTTACCCTAACCATCCCTGCCCTCACCTGCACAGTCGATCGCCAGGACCTAAGTTCAACCAAGGAGCGGGATCCAGGTGTGACAGCGTAGGATAAGGATAACTGGAGGAGCTTCCAAGGGGGTGAATAATCCATAATTCGAGGTGGGCTGCTATGGATTGTATTAATATCCAATTTGATGCAAAGTACGAAATTATTAAGAGTATTATGAAACCAAATTGCAAGAAAATAATCTATCAAAGCAAGGGATGACGAATATATTAACAAGCACGAGTTCACGGATTTTTATAAAATTCTAAGTCAAATGTTAACGAAGGGAAATGAAATTTCTACGGGAATCATAATAATTTTTGTGTGAATATTATATATATAAAAATTTCCAAGTTACAGATTTGATAACCATGGTGTTACGATTTGTCATATGGAAAATCTTAAAGTTAGATCTCACAAATCTATATTATGAATTTTATATAACTTTGATTATATTGTTCGAATAACATATAATGAATAAGTATTTTGACATGTTAATTTTTATGGGTTACTTAGTAAAGTGTTTAAATGAATGTTTAATATGTTGTACAAGGTCGTTTAGCAATATGGTTTGGAAGCTAGTGAAGGGTAAAAATAAATTTAATTTATCTGTGTATAAGTTTACCTTTTGAATGTGACAAGTGGTATCAGAGCATAGTTACATGCTGGGGCCGGATGGGCCAACACAATAACGTGGGTGTTTTCATTCTGTTTATTGTTGAAAATGTGCACAATACAGGAAAAATTAGCAATAAGCTACCATGAGGAGAGGATATAGTCATCAAATGGCTAGGAACTCAGGGGAAATCCATCCCTTGACCAACCCTAAAGTCAACCTAGAGATGTGGGTGCAATTAAGCATAGACCAGCACCAACAAACTAGTATATTACTGGAAGAATGCAAACTTCAGACAAATATACTACTTGATACAGTACAACAACTTCAGACAGAGATGGTCAGGGTTCAGAATGATAATGGAAGGTTAATGAGGGAGCAGGAAAGCATATTGAAGAGCCTTTCAGATAAAAAGAACCGACCCACTGCATAGCCCAGTCCTGAGAGAGATACTCATGGAGAAGAAGAACAGCAGCAACCAATTCATGACAATCACGAAGGAAGTCGTACGTAATGGATTAATAAAAGTAGAACCTATAATGAAGCTGAATCTAGAAATACTTTAGAACATCAAGAACTAAAGAAACAGAAAGTGGAATTACAGGGTGAATTCTGGAAGATCAAGCCTCCTACATTTGATGGAGAAGTTGAAGAAATGGTATAAGATTGGATAATAAATATGAACAAGTATTTTCAAGTTTATGAGTATAACAACAAACTTAAAGCTCACCTAGCCATCTACCAATTGCGGGAAAAGGCTACATTGTGGTTTGAAGAGCTGAAAAACGTGTGTGGGATTGAAGATCATAACGTAACTTGGGATGAGATTCAGCAGTATTTCAAAGACAAGTATTTAACTGAACGATTCTATGATGAGAAATCACGATAATTCCATGATCTAAAACTGGGGCAAATGTCTATGGATGAACTTATCACTAAATTTACCTCCTTGTTAAGATATGTACCTTATTTGTGCGACGAAAAGGCAAAGGTGTAGCAGTTTTTGAGCAGTTTTTTGATACACATGAAAGAGAGGATTGAGTTTATAAACCCAAAAATGATGGAAGGATCGATAAGGAAATCATGGATGTGTTATCAGCGATCCAAGGCTAAGGTAGAAATTGGAAAAATTTGGCCACCCAAGAAAGGGCAGAAAGGCCCTTCCAATTTTAAAAATAACAGGTCTAGAAATTATAAGAACACTGCAAGGAATTTAACGAATAGGCAGAATGGGAAAAGTCAACAAAGGACCAAATGGGCAGTTGAGGAGTGACATAATAAAGCCTCTAGTAAGCCAGACCTTGGGAAATACCAAAAACCTCCATTACTGTGTTGGGGTTGCGGGGAGACACATTATTTTAAAAAATTTCCTCATCGAGGGAGAAATGAAGTGGCATCAAATCTGCAAGAGGCATCTAATGTGGGAGATGTAGCTTGAATCAAACCCAGAATCAATGCTGCTTTGGAAGATCAGCAAGCAGATTTTCAGCCAACTATGATAGAATTATAAGGTAAGCTACAAACCTAATATGTTTCTATTTTAGTTGACCCTGGGGCCAGTTTGGGCTATATACACCCTTGTATAGTTTAAAACTATAAATTACAGAATCAAAAATTTAAGAATCCATGGCTAGTACAACTGGCTATGGGGAAAAAAGAAGAGTCAATGCCAAAGTGTCAAACTGCAAGTTGGATATTGGTGACCAACACATAACTGTAGAATTTAACATTCTACCTCTAGGATCCTATGATATTCTATTGGGAATGGACTAGTTGGAAATACATTGGTCATTAGTGGATTGCAAAGACAAAGTCATCTACTTTAAATCAAAATATGGTACATGTAAGGAATTGCAGGGAATTAAGAAGCCACTTCAGTTGCATCCCATTACAGCATCCCAGCTTAGTAAATGCATAAGAAAGGGATGTCAACTTTATGCAATTCAAGTAGGTTTCTCTAACTCCAAGGATAAGACCCTCATGCTAGAGAATATTCCTATTGTGCAGGAATTTTGGGATGTGTTCCCTAAAAATATTCTAGGATTAACACCCAAGTGAGACATTGATTTCACAATAGAATTAATACCAGGGGCAGCCCCTGTGTCACAAGCTCTATACAGAATGAGTGTACCTGAATTAACAAAATTAAAAATGCAGCTTCAAGAATTAATGGACAAAGGATACATTCGGCCAAGTGTGTCCCCTTGGGGAGCACCAGTATTGTTTGTTAAGAAGAAAGGCGGTACTATGCAAATGTGCATGGATTACCGACAACTCAATAAATTGACTGTAAAAAAAAACTATCCATTGCCACACATAGACGACCTGTTTGATCAAGTGAAGGGGGAAACAATGTTTTCCAAGATTGATTTAAGGGGCGAGGATACAACCAAATATGGATTAGGGATGAAGATATATCCAAAACAGTTTTTCGTACACGGTACTAATATTATGAATTTGTGGTGCTACGTTCGGATTAACCAATGCACCAACAACTTTCATGAGCTTAATGCATAGAATTGTCCACCCATTTTTTGGACAATATTGTTTTAATTTTTATTAACGATATCATGATCTACTCTAATAATACTGGAAGAGCACAAGGAACATTTGCAGAATCGTGCTAAAAATGTGCAGAACACCAACTCTACGCTAAGTTTAGTAAATGTGACTTTTTTCGAAAGCGGATCCAATATCCCAGAGACATGTGATATCTGTTGAAGGGATTTCTATAGACCACGAAAAGATGAAGACAATTATGGAGTGGAAATTTCCTAAAAATGTGGCGAGAGATACATTCATTTATGGGTTTGGATGGGAAATTATAGACGATTAATTAATGGGTTCTCTAAAATAGCTTTTCCTATCACCTCTCATAGTGGAAAGGACGAGTCTTTAAGTTTCGAAATATTGAAGGAGGCTAGCTGACGACCTTTGTTTTGAGAAAGTAGCGATGACCGAATTAAGGAATTTGAAGTATGCCATCGATGCATGCAAGGAAGGGGTAGGAACGAGTTTGACTCAGAAGGAGAGTTATAGCATACAAATCCGGGAAGATGAAGAATCATTAGTGCGAGTATACCACCTATTATTTAGAGCTAAGCTGCAATAGTGCACACCCTTGTGAATATGGAGGCATTATTTGTTGGGGAAAAGGTTTGTGTTGAGAAGCGATCATAGTAGTTTAACTAGCTATTTTAAACGGTTTTCTGATACGAATGCTCACCAAGCAAGATGTAATGTATATTTAAGCGAATTTGATTTTGGCATTAAACATGTGAAAGGTAAAAGAGAATCGGGTGGCCGATGGTTTATACGAGAAAATTGCAAGGCATCATGAATTCTAATTTAATCAAGTTGAATTCAAATTTCGAGAGCAGTTGTGGAGGCAACAAAGAAAGGCCCTAAATATCGGTTCTGTGGTAGCAAGTAAAAAATACTATGAGCTTAATGATAAACAACTCTTAGTATATTGAAAAAAGGATATATATTTCTAATCAAATGAGTTTGAAGGGTACGATTCACGGATGAAGTATCGCGGAGTTCCTATGCGGGACATATAGGATACAATAAAATGTTAACAAAAATTAGGAAAGATTATTCTTGGCACGGAATGCGTTAGGACATTGTGGAATACTTGACCAAGTGCTTGGAGTTCCAGAAAAGTCAAGGTAGAACAATGGCATCTAGCAAGATTGCTTCGACCTATTCCAATACCACAAATGGAAGTGGGAAGCCATCTCCCTTGATTTCATCACTAGACTACAAAGAAACAAAAGACACAATGACTCAATCATGGTGGTACTAGATAGACTCGGCAAAGTGGCCCATTTCATACCTATCTGAGTCAAGTTACAAGATAATACAAATTGCTAATATTTTCATGAAATAAATTTTTAGATTACATGGTATTCCCGAGGATTGTCATATCGAGATCGAGATTTAGAATTTACATCACCTTTTACGGAAGACACTATTCAACGGGGTTGGAGACACAAATAAAATTTAGTATTGCTTACCATCCTCAAGCGATGGTAAAATATATAGGGTGAATCAAGTTTTAGAGGATATGTTGCGCATGTACGTACGCAACAACTTACAAAATGGGAAGAGTATTTGCATTTGGTCGAGTGTGCCTATCATAACGAATATCAATGAAATCCCTAAGATGAGTCCATTTGAAGCATTGTATGGAAGACAATGTCGAACTCCTATAAGCGTAGACAATCCGAAACCAAGATGATGCTTGGACCGGACATGCTAGAGGAAATGGAACGTGAGGTAAGAAATATTAGGCATAATTTGAAAGTAGCCGAAGACTCACAAAAATTTTCATGCGGATCGAAAAAGGACCTTTCGTGACGCTATGGTAGGGGGATCATGTATATGTAAGAATTAAACCAAAAAGAGCACGTTGAGGGTGGAATGCTTGCGCTAAAATGCCTCCCGGATATTGTGGACCATTCAAATTGGAAAGGATAGGACCGATGGCTTATCGACTTCATTTACCCTTTCATATATTAGTACATAATGTGTTCCATGTATCTCTATTGAAGCGACAGATACGTGAACCTAAACATGTGATACATTGGTAGGGTATACATGTAAGTCAAGGCTATATTATGTTTGTAACAAAAATGGACTTCGATTGAAATTAATTACTGACATCTGCGGTAGAATCGAACAGCCGAGTTCCTCGTAGACCCACAAAAAAATTCTCTACCTGAGGGAAACATAAACTCCCGGAGAAAGTTATCCCCAGTTAAAGTGCAATGGAAGCACTTTAGATTGGAGGAGGCTATACGGGAGGTTGAGCATATTTTTTGAGAAGCATATTCGAATTATTCTCGTTGATCAAATAACATGGAGGACGGTGTTTTCCTTAGCGGGGAAATATGTAGCACCCCTGTTTTAATTTAAATAATGGCTAATAGGCTTGTTATGACACATTTGAATCCAAATAATATTATTCATTAAGAAGACTTGAGTAATTTTTTTAAAGATAGATTAATAAACTTTTCTTGAGTAAAAAGAAAGTAAGCTTGATTCGGTAAATGATTCCAAGAACCTAGTTTAAAAAAGGTAGAGATAGTTTTGGTAGTTACCTCCCTAGAAGTATAAAAGGAAAATATTGAGAATGGGAAGGCCTTCGTGAAGAAATAATGCGGGGTTAAGCAAACACTCTGTTGCAATGAGTTGTCCGCGAGTTGGTAGAGGGAAAGCAGATGGAGCTGGGGAAAACCCCAAAGAGAAGAATAGACAAGATTTAGATCCCGAGGGTCTATCTTCTACTGTCCGAGTGAATTACCTAAGGCCCCGGTGAGAGCACGGGGAGCGGAGGACGTGATTTCCTCACTCAAGGTTGGGAGGACCATCGCTTTTTCTCGGAAAGGCGTACAATGGGATAAGTATTTTAAGTGTTTGTTTTACAGTTTGAGAATATTTTTTAGATGAAAATGTTTTATGCTTAAATTAAAATCTTGATTGAAATCCTATTGTTCTATTAGAATGAATGATACAAGTATTTATCCTCTGCCATGTTGGTAGAGCATAATAGAATACTAGGAATGGATCTATTTATATTCTGCGAAGTGTGATAGCAAGAAAGACTAGTATGAATATCTAGTCACTAAAGTCACAAAACCAAATAAATGTAATGATAAAGTCGCTCTTCATCCATTAAATTATAAGAGTTATATTTACGTAAATATATACACTCCAAAGGGGAAAACCAAAGGAAAACCAAAAGTTATAGAGTGAAGGCGATAGAGAACAGCGGAATGGAACGAATCATGAGGTGGGGGATGGGGTGGTTGGTCACCCTAACCATCCCTGCCCTCATGAATATTTTCGATCACTAGGGTCCAAGATCAATGGAGGAGCAAGGCCAGTAGCAGATAGCACACGACAATGATAACCAAAGGAGCTTCCATGTGGACAATAAACCCAATATATGAGGCGATCCGCTATAGTTGATATTAATCATCGAATATATAGCAATGTACAAATAACTAAAAATTATTATGAAAAAAATCACATGAAAATCAATTTATCGGAGAAATGTATAGTGAATATAGTTGACAAGCATGAATTGTCATATTTTTTATTAAAACCAAAGTCAATGTAATCAACGGAGTAATGAATACTACGAGGTTCATAATGATCATCGTGCGAACAAATCTTTACACTTTCCAAATATATGGATTAGCCCTATGAATTAATATAGAGTAAGAACTAAAGTTAGAAAAAAATAGATTTACGTTAAGACTTTTTGTATGAATTCAATCATATTGGTTACATAGTTTACATTCAAATGAGTATCACATATGCTTTGTAAAGTCCATTAGTAGTAAGGTTTGGATGATAGTAAAAGGTAGAAATAATTTTATTTCTCATCATTGTATATGTTTACCTTTTTTGGTTATGACATCGTTGCATTAACTTATAAAAACGAATTGACATTTTCATTAACTTGTTATTCACTGAACATTGCTTCTACACAAACAAGAAGCTCCATTTTATATCTTTATTTATTTCTATTTAGCTTTAAGTATTTTTATATTTATATTTATTTATATTTAATTTTAAATATTCTTCAAAGTAAAAGTGATAGATTCAAATTATTAATTTCGGAAATTTTATTATTGAAATTTATTGTTCATAGAATTCTAAATAAATAATTTTTAATGACATTTTATGAAAATGATTATCTACCTTCAATCATCTAACATGATGCTTGTATTATATTTTTATAGTGGCTTATTCCTATTAATTGTATTTGGATTATATTTTCTTTTTTTTCATTGGCTTATTTCTATTACTTATTTGTACGAATTTTTTTTATAAAATAGTGAATTGCGATTGAGCTTGCCACTATGATACATTAATGTTACATAATTCTTTCGTAATTTAATTTTCTTATTGCCATATTTTGTGCTTATGTGGGAGGAACGAGGCACGATGTATGAGAATTTCAAGTTAGATGCACACTCGTTGAACCGTGCGAATTGGAATCCTTTGAATTATCCATCGTATCGAATCTGTATTGCCATATGTATTGCCATATTTACGAACTTGGTAACTATGGCTGAAAGTGAAGCTGTTAGAGCGGTGGTCATGGATTCAACTCCGGTAAAATATGGTTGCTACATCGTTTCTCCAACACGTTGGAGGAGTTCATAATGGATGCGTGGGTTTCACCCATATTGTAGGCGATTTGTTCGGGCCCGCTTTCGAACATTTTCCCACTTGTGAGAGAAGTTTCTGATGAGATTATACGAGTTACAATCGCATATCACGGGACTCATTTTCATAAGCTCACTCGTGGAATTTCCTCTGGTCTTGTCACCTAAACCACAATATGTTCAAAAGATTTCACTGTACACCCACGGGTGGTCCTACGCTTGCTTTGCTCTTGCTCATTCGTTATGTTCCTTTGTAAGGTACAATCCAATGGACAAATCCTATAACCTTTGTGGTTCATGTCTTTTTCAAGAGTAGGAATTTCGGTTCAATGTAGTCATAACGTTGTCTATAATATTCCCATGGTTTTTCATGGGAATATTTCTCTCAAAGTGTGTTGTGCCTTCGAATCACACACCTCATCGAATTCCAAGGCATCATCGCAAAATCCATTTTTATTTTTTCGGGAAAGAAAAAAACGTTAAATTATATATATATATATATATATATATGTATATATATATAGATATATAGATATATATATATATATATATATATATATATATATATATATATATATATATATATATATAGATACATATATATTTATATATATATATAGATAAAAGTATAATCGTATATTTATTTTTCTTTTCATATCATGTTCTCTAAGAAAAAACATGTAAATATAGATACATATCAAAATACAACAAATATATGCCCTGAAAATAGAACAACTTATCTATAAAAAAACCTAATCTTTCGGATAATATGTATCAACCATGGATAATGTATATGAAGACGAGAATAAGGAATATAGAGAAAAATACCCCGATGTTTGATAAAAAATAGTAATGCAAAAAATAAAGAGAAGATTCTAGGAAGCAAGTATATTGTTAGAATGAATCCCGAAATCATGATTGAAGGCAAGAAAGTGAATAACCCCAAGAATTTATACAAACCTTATTTTTTGAAAGCATATTCATTACGCGAGGTTTTGTTCCTATAGATGTGATTGAAGGATATGTGTTGAAAGGTTTGCTCCACTATGGGAAATGCGCTTCATCCAATTTGTCAACAAGGGTGGAATCGGGAGAGCCCCGACCCAATCAATGGAGCCTTTTAGAATCCCTCAAAACCTGAAAATTGTTGATATTGATCCGAGTTTGCAGTAAAGAAGAGAACATCCCATAATACAATTATTTTCGCCTGTTGTTATTACTCCTACCTCCCTCCCATCATAAATGATAATAGCAACCGGGCTAGGTGACTATGAGAAACACCACAACCACATTGACCATTATAGCAGGGCACCGTCGAAAAACACCAACCTGAAAGTTTTTGCACATCTTTTCTATTAATATTCCATGACTTCCAAACATGCTTTTCCCAGGACCAATTTCGAGAAGTAGGCCACAATCCCCAAAACTATAGTCCTTACATCCACCCTCATGTCTTCAAATATATTATGATTCCTACAACGCCAAATTCCCCAAATGATATAAAAGGTTAAGGTACAAAACTCATTATGGGTCTCAAACCAGATGTTTGATACATGACACGAGTGAATCATTATTCCAATCCAGAAGCTCAATGTCTAATGTGTAATAATGTGTTCCATACTTCAATAGAGCAATTGGGTACCTCAACAATAGGTGAATTACATATTATGAATGATACATACGGAGGACAAGTACTAGGATCGATGAAAACCTCTTCCGAGAGAGGCTCTCCCAAGTGAGGGATTTTATTATGCAAGGCCAACCAACCAAAACATTTGAGTTTCGTTGGAAACTCCCATTTCCAAGACTTGTGTAGCAGCCAAATCTATGATCCTCCAGTGAAGGTGGAGATTTGGAAATATTCTTGTATAATTCAGCGACTTGACACATGACTCTTATGCATTTGTCCAGCGAGATTAGCCTATCCATGATTGTCCCATGCGACATAAAAATCTCCAAATCCTTAACCCGCTATGACAGATTGTTCCCACTCTATGGCCACACATGTGCAGCATAGTCAAACATATTTCTGCTCCAAATCTTTAAGCGATATTTTTGCAAGAAAGTAAAATAATATTATACTCTAAAATTTAGGTAAATCAATTTTCAAAAAAAATAGAAATTGACGAATAATTTTTGTTATAAAAGGCTCTCTATAATCAATTCCCTCTATAATAACCTAACTTCGTGCTAAGAACTTTCCGTGATGAGAAGAAATAAAATGGGGGACATGGTGCATCGCTCTCAAAGACCCTCTACAAGCTTTGAAAAGAGAAGTCGAAATCCGTTGATTAGAAGATCAAAATTGGTGAAATTCAAACATGCCATAACCGAGTTGACGTTCACTGGGTCGAGCCGATTTTTACAGAGGAGCAATCTCAAGAATTCCCATTCAATGTTGTCGAAAGCTCTGGTTTAAATCAATCTTCATAAAACAAGATTTCGAGACTCTTCACCTTAATGGAATAGAGACATTCCTATACACAATGGACACCGCATCCTTAATCTGTCTCCTATAAAAACCCAAATTGCTCAAGTGAAATGTACTGTGTCACATGATTTTTGAGTGCTACAAGCAATAAGTTTAGAGATCAATTTGTAAACAAAGTTGCAGAGGACATGGGCAGAAGCCCCTAAAAAGAAATATGATGTTTATTTCTAGGAATGAACGCAATGAAAGTTTGCATTAATGGCTCGAGAGATGTATCCCTTGAGCGTGGGATTTTTCCGCCACCGCTAAAGAGGTCTGGACACAAGCCTCGAAGAAATGTACACACACTCTAAGAGCTTTGCACTACTACATAAAGGGGGGGGTTTTAAGACAATATTTAAGACAATTTTTGGGTAAATTGTCTTAATTTGAGACAAAAGAAAAACTTGTGTATTGTCTTAAATATTGTCTTTAAGCTGATGTGTCTCAAATTAAATTGTCTTAAAATTTAAATTGTCTTAAAAATATTGTCTCTATAAAGACAATATATAACACAAGCATTTTTGTCTCTCCGAGAGACAATAGTTGCACTACAACACAAAGGGGCGCTTTTAAGACAATTTTCTTTGGTAAATTGTCTTAATCTTGAGACAATTTCATTTGTCTCTCCAAAGACAATAGTTGGAATTAAAGAAATATTGTCTTTATGAAAGACAATGTTTTTAATCCTATCTAGTCTCTTTCTAGAGACAATATAAAACAATGACTCTCTACAATATCTCACCATTAAAATATATCAATATAAAAATATTTAATTAAAAAAATCAACAATATCATTGGATAATTCATGTTAGAGTGCGATGGAATCGAACCACCAACCCTCCCCGCATAGGTGCTCTTCCATTGATTGCTAGCACCCTTTAAAGAATTATGTGAAGAGTTATGGCAGGTCCATTTGTCCCTTTGAGGCCTAAGAACTCTAAAAGCTTTCAGGGAAGTCCATATGGACAGAATAATGGAATGGTTATTCTTAAGAAAGAAAAGAGAAAAAAATTAACAAAGAGAAAATAGAATGTAATTATAAAAAGAACCACATATCTTACATCATGATTCCCTTCACGCTCACAGCCAAATTCTCACATTCCTCCCTTCATTTCCCCGAATCTTGGTGTAATTCGAGAGAAAAATACAAGTTCACTTCTCAGTACTCAAACATGGTTACCCCATACCGTGGTGATCAAAAGGATAGTGGCCTTTCTCTAAAACACATCGCCAAAAGCAATCGAACATTTGCAACCACACACAAGAGTCCGTTTCCACCGCAAGAGCCAAAACTACCTCCCGTTCCTGTAACGTTTGCACATCATCATTTCCAGTAGTGCCACGGTGTTGCAAAGCAAAGCCACCTTTGAACTCGATCTACGATCGCGCCTATCATCCAGTGCCTACTATGAAGTTCTGCAAATCTAGTAGTGCTATAAATCACCACTTTTCCTCTTCTGTCCAAGACGTTTTCTAGTGCTTTGATCCGAGATGACTTAAAAATATGACAATTTGATCTCAGATTCGTCTAGAGTGCGCAAGCTCTCAGGAGCCGGTCGTCGTGCTAAATCAATGAAGAGGTCCCCAAGTACCATTGGAGCATCACTTACCTTCTTCCCGAGAGATCAAAATTCATAAAGCACTCTCCTCGCTTTCACAGAACGCACCACTGCTCATCGCTACCAAGTTCCCACGAAGGATATCCACCTTCACAGCAGCACGTTTCAAATCTACAGAGGTCCAATCAACTGTCACCGCCTGTTCAGGGAAATGTACAAGCTTCAAATCTCTCAAAGAGGCACGCACTCTCACAACTGTGTCTCAACCTCCTGCTATGCTAAAGCAATATCAGTGTAGCATCGGCCGATGATATTCTCTTCAAGTAAAAGGAACCATTGCGAGGTACAACGCTCCTCCACACATCTTGGTAAGGAAGTTTTCACGAGATATTTGATAATGCCACGAACACATGCGCACATGTCCCCAAAGCTAGGACCATTACTACGTGAGCAATCCTATTCGCACATTTTGAAACGCTTAGGTTTTCTATTTCGGAAGCTGAAGAATGTGCACGATTCCTAGCTTTTATATGATGCTCAAGTATCCAAAGGTTTTAATATACGAGTGTTTGATGAGATCATTCCAGAATATAGGCGGATGCAAGTGTTGAAATTATGTTGGAATTGTTTTACGGGAGCACAAATATAATATGGATGCTTTAGGTAGTATTCTCGGGAAAGCGACCACTGCTCTCTAGTTGATGGCGTGAACGTGGTTGAGGATTACGTGAGAGACTTCATCATCGTCCTTTCGATGAAATCCTGCTAAGCACATTTACTCTCGCTTGATTTTTTATAACGCATGCATTTCAGGGATGGTTCTTTGCCTATGCTGTTTCGAACGTCTCACAAATGTGTTCGCACCACAAGGAGGAATTTATCTCATCTTTCTTCTCAAAAAACTCGTTCAAGAATTCTCCAAGCGCGTGGTAAGGCTTCAAACCAGTAATTCTGAGCCCAAAGTTTACATGCTAGGTAAAGACCATGTCCTTTTTTGAAAAAAACATTTTCCTTGGATAAAATTGCCGAAGACGTTGCTAATTTCCAGGGTAGGCTTGTATACTATGGGTGTCGTAGTTCACTAGCATACCGTGCGCAATGTTGTTGCTTTGGCTTTCTTTCTTCTAGTATATTGAATCTGGTTTCAGAGGCTACTGATTTTGGACTTTCAAGAATTAGCTAAACACAAGTCAAATCCGGAAAGAGATTGCAAAATTTCCATGGACTCGCGACTCTCATAAGACTTGTGCTACATTAGACTACATCTATCACATACTTCTTGATAAGTATGTTGTTAGTTCCGCACTTTCGTAGAGGAAGATATCGAGGATCTTACCATCCATGAGCTGTTGAAGTCGAAGAAATACACTTGGAAGCTGAGGATGATGGGCAAAGAAAATCTGAAGAGTACTTGCAACTCCTGATTGAGAACTTAGAGAAAGAAAAAGGAAAAGATTTTTCAAATCTCAGGATTCAATTTCAAGTTATCATGTCTGAAAGCTGGGACTCAAATGGTGTAGGTGTCTTGTTCCCTTATTATAAAAAGAGGCTGCTGGGAAAATGGATCTGTCAACTTATTTGTCATGTACCCATCCAAATAGCTCGGGCTGAAAACAAGGGACTACAACCCTTGCTTGATGGATTCAGATACCTCCACATCACACTTTTGCAGATAGCATATCTCTAGCAAAATTTCTCCGCTTTGGCTTATATGACGTTGTCTTGAGTCAGTGGGATGGTAAAATCATGGTGATCTCATCAATGGGAAAGCAAAGTAGTGGCAAGTCTTACTTATTAAACCATATGTCTGGCT
This sequence comes from Pinus albicaulis, assembly GCA_034641835.2. Taxonomy (NCBI): domain Eukaryota; kingdom Viridiplantae; phylum Streptophyta; class Pinopsida; order Pinales; family Pinaceae; genus Pinus; species Pinus albicaulis. Next base: position 103,869 of record JAXQQM020086445.1, on the reverse strand, counting down.
CCCTTCTTGATGTAGCAGGGGGCAGATGCACTGATGGAGTTTGGATGACAGTGCAGATGGATTCAAATTGCCTCTATGTACTGATGGACTTTCAGGGATTGGGGAGTTTTAAGAGAAAAGAGCAAGAAGATATGCTACTCTCAGTCCTAAATGCTGCCTTGAGTAATTTAACAATATTCAACAAGAAGGTTTGTTTTGCAAATGGTCATATTTGTCATGGTCTTTCTGGTTGATTTTCTCATATTTTAGTCTCTTTCCTTTAAATGTCATAACTACTTAAAAATTAATTTCCGTTTGTGATTTTTTTTTATTAATCAGGATTTTCATTTTGACAAGGAGACAGAAGCCATCTTCCAGTCTTTCCAAAGTGGGGTGAACTTGGTGAAGAACGATGAAAAGTTATTCAAGGGACTATTTCACATCGCTATCAAGGATGTAGATGTCTCTGATGTGGAGGAATTAAAAGATGAATTCCGTGTAAAACTTCTACAAATTTGTAAAGTATCTCGTGAAAACCTCTGGACAAAGATGTACGGAGGAATGGTTGAACTTTCTACATTGCCTCCTTTTACTCGGCGAGAATATCATCAAGAAAGCCTATATGATATAGCTTTGATAGTAGAGGAAGAGCTCGAACATAGTTATGATAGTGGTCGTGCCTTCTTGAGGGATTTGAAACTTGTTATTGCCCAGATAGCGGTGAAGGATTTGACCCCTGTAGATTTTAAGCGTGTTGCTATGAAGGTTGATATCCTTCGCAGGAATTTGGTTTCTACTGTCAAGGCAGGATGCCTTTCTGTGCCAGGTACGAACAAAGTGCTTATGAATTTTGACACTCAGGAAGTGGTAGGTGATGCTCCAATAGAACTTGGGGATCTCTGCATTGATTTGCAGGACATAGGTCTTGAGCTTGCAGCTCTAGATGAATCTACATCGAATGATAAAATATTGTGTCGTCTCAGATCAAGACTAAAATGTGTCTTGGAAAGAAGAGGAAAAAATGGTGATCTATGGCACTCTAAATTTCAGGACTTCTTAGGGGCATTGATTGAGAGATTGCATGATCGTGTTCAGAAGTGGCTTTGCAGCAACACTGTAGAATTTTCTGGCAACAATGATATACAAAAGTTGCAACTGGAGGAAATTTTAGCCCTAGCAGAATTGAAGCAGGGGCTCTCTGTATGTGGTTGTAAATGTTCTGAATATTTTTGCCAATGTGTTATAGAGAAAGGCCATTCCTATGATCACTCTTGTACGAGTAATCATGTTTGTGTTGACAAGTGCACATATTGTTCTCTCGAATTATTAGATCGAGGAAATGAAGTGGAGGAATGCCAGAATTTTGCAGGTGATGATGGGAATCATGATTGCAGAAAGAAAAAGCATACGTGTATGAAGATCTATTCCTTATTTGACAAATCATCCAATTGCAGCAAATCTTGTTGTTTGAAGGTTGGACATGAAGGCACTCATAAATGCAGTTCATCACAACATTTGTGTAATAAAATGTGTTCCCTTCCAAGCTGCAAAAACCTTTGTGTTATATAGATTAAACTTGGAGATCATGAAAAGCATGCTTGTCATGAAAGGTATTGTCCCAAAAGATGCATCATGGAGGGGTGTCCTAGAAGCTGCAGTTACGAAGATCATTTCCATGAAAGTTATTAACCCCAAACCAAAATAATGTAGCCATCACAAGAAGAGAGGAGAAATAAATAACATGCAAGTGCTTGTGCAAAGCTTCAAGTATATTTCATCCACACGACGTCTTCCTGACCCTTTACTTAGCCTATCTTGGAGGGATGACGAAGTGCACCTGAAACAAAAAATAGTTGAAGGTCAATGGTGGTTGCACTTTTCTGTCAATGAGCAATCCTAGTGGCAAGAGCATGAAGTTTTCTACTTTAAGAAAAAACATGAACTAAGAGCATATAATACAAAAATTCAATAACAAAGAATTTAAAAAATAAAAAGTATTTAACAGAATGTTTCAAGCAGGAAAATCCAATTATTTTGTGTTTTTTTGAGGAAATAATTTGAACTGCAAATCACAATATTCTGGCACAATATCAATGTGAAGAACAGATGGAAAAAAGAACCTACAAGAATCGAAACTGCCTTAAAACAACACCCTATATTTGAGCTGTAAAACTAAAAAATTCTCTCCATCCCATATAAATCAAGTATAAATATTAAATATATTCTTTTCAACATGATGAAATCTGACTTCAGTTCATCAGATGAAAGCTGACTAGTTCTTTGCATTGATCAGGTTACTAAATATTCGTCAACCTTAGCAAGTCAGTAAATCAACCATTTCTTGTTTACTATGTCTATACGAGTTCACAGCCTGGGAGTCCTAAACCTATTTATTTCATCTTCGGCATGGATCAACAAGTGAGTTTTCAAATTCTTTCTTTTTCTTCTCACTTAAATTGTGAAAAAGGTTTGCTGGGATCTTCTCTAACAATATATTGATTTGAATTACTTTACTAGTTCTACCCTTAGTGCATTCAATATGGCTCTACCTGAGAGTCCCAAAGCCATTTGAAATTGTAGAGTTTTATAGTTTGAGCTACTGCTCTAAGAAGCTATAAGATAGGAACATTTTCGTGGAGGCAGGATGAGACAGGCGGAGGAGGCAATAAGTTGCCGCTAAGGAGGCGATGAGCTGCTGAAACGTTTCAAAATACAGTTGGCTAGAATCAAAATAAAATTGGTTAAAAAGACTGATAAGAAAGTGTTTTGATTGGGTGAACCAAAAACCCAATCTCATAAAAAATGCCATGAAAATATTAAATGAAAATTAAAAATTTTATAGAAAAGAAATCTTAAAACATAGTTAATAATATTTATGGAGAATAAATCTTAAAAAAAAATTAAACATTATCCTATTGAAAGAAATTGAAATAATATGGACCAACTTCTAATAATATCACATGCATTAATAAGATATTGATTATTCTTCTCTGGAACATTGTTGCTTCTACTATTTGTGACAACGGTGCAAACCCCATTAGATGTAGTTTTTACACCATTGTTAAGGCCAATATTCTTGCCCTTACTTATAGGAGTTAACCTTACTTCTCAAGAAAGATCGCCTCTAGTGATATGGAGGAATTCCATACTTATCTAAAATATGTTCCTTATCATTGTAAATTATTTCAGCCTCTCAAGTTCAAGTGATTGACAAAATTTTGCATACCACCACATAAAAAAAGAACTAGGTGTAGAGTCAATTCCTTTAGACTAAATCTGTAAAATTCATATCTTAAGATTTATTATCCCAACAAAGATCAACCTTTGCTAATCTAGAGGAATTCCTTCCTTATCTTGAATTTTAGCATTCACATCAGAGCTCTTAACATAAACTATAATAGTCTTACAAGTCAACATCTTCACAAATATCTACATATTACTTGGGAGATGAAGGACAAGCAAAAGGTTAGGTTCCTCTGAAAATTATAATCAACTACACTTCGATCATCTTCAAGCTCGTGCCTAGCGAACATCAACCTTTGATGATTTGGAGGAATTCCTTGCCTTGATATTTAGCCTTGTCATTATTGACAATCTGTGAGCTATCAACTTCATAAGTAATTTTCATCCTAGGTAGGGTTTTGAGATATGCATTACACTTCTCAAATAGAGAACCAATTAGATTTAGTTATGAGTTTTGAGATCTTCAATATTTTTTTTAGTCCTCGACTCCTTGTAATGTGAAATATATCATGAGGTAAGTGTATTGATGTTCATTTGGGTTTACTAGCCATTGCGTTTATATGGCTACACTAATTCCTTTCACTCATCACAGACCTTGTCCTTCATTGTAAAGATTCGTTAATAGATGTGCACACACATTTTCAATTGCATACATATTGCTTTGCAATTTAAAATAAAAATAATATTAATATATTCCAATACATTTCATATAACTAATAAATAAAATTAAAAATAAATAGCATAATATAACATGTCCAGAAAACTCTCTAGTCCTCAAGCCTCATAACACCCTTTCAAACATTCTAAAAATAAATAAAATATTAAAATAAAAATTAAATCCACACTGAATTCGAAATGCAAATACATAATAATGTGAATAAATAAAAACAGGTAAAATTATGAATGGAAATCCTATTGGGAAAGATGTGTAATGTGAATAAATAAAAACAGGTAAAAGTATGAATGGAAATCCTATTGGAAAGATGTGTGTTTGAGAGGAAAAAAAAAAACCAGGCATTAATGAAAAAAAGAAGAAGCATGAGCCGCAGACCAGAAAAGCATCAACCTAACCTTTTTCAAAGAGGCGCGGCTTTAATGGAAAGAACCAAAAATAAAAAGCATGAGTCATGGACCAGAAAAGCATCAACCCAACCTGGTGCGGATTCAATTTAAATTTAAAAAAGCATGAATGGCATTAATGGAAAGAACCAAAAAAAAACATGAGTTGCGGAGCGCGGATTCAATTTAACTTTAAAAAAGCATGAACGGCATTAATGGAAAGAACAAAAAAAAAACATAAGTCACGGACCAGAAAAGCACCAACCCAACCTGTCGCGGATTCAATTGAAATTTAAAAAAGCATGAACTCCATGAACTATGAATGGAAGAGAGAGCAGGGATTCGAGAGGAAGTAGAGGTGGTAAAACTCTTGTAGCCGTTGAAGGGAGTTGGGAATCCCTATATATAAATATTAAGTGTGATCATTTTATCAGTGTTGTCATGTCCATATCCAGTCTAGTTATGCTTGTGTGTTTGGCTGTCTGTTTGAGTTTGGGTCTGTCTGTGTCTGTGTCTGGCTGTCTGTTTGAGTTTGGGTCTGTCTCTGTCCAGGTCGAGGTCGAGTTTGTGTTTGACTCAGTCATGGCTGGTTGTTTGGGATAGAGGAGGAGGCTGACAAGAGAATGGCAGTCGGGTTGTTTAACATTTTTTTGGGTTCATAGAGATCAATTATCTCTCAGAAATGGTATGGATCAAATTCTATTTAATTTCAGTGTTTTTGTTCATCTCTTCTCTGCAGCGAGAACTAATTCCATTTCATAACCTTTTATTTTTGTTTGGTGTTGTGCAGAATATTGGAATGAATGAAGGGCTGAAGCTGCAGGGCAAGGAAATGAATGAAAGAAGGATAGAGGTAGTTGTTGTTGTTCAAAATGCCTACCTGGCTGAAGTAATGAAATCGTTACAATGAATCCCAATTACCTCGTTGAAGTCATGTAATCGAATCCCAATTACAGGTATATATAGATGGCTATGTATCTCTCATTTTGATTAGTTTAAACATGATGTTTAATAGCCATTTTTATTGAATTTAAGGTTCAATAATTTGTATTAGATTAAATTTTTCTTTCATTACTTCAATCGGTTTCTTTAATAATTTGTATTAGATTAATTTTTTCCTTCATTGCTTCAATCGGCCTCCTCAATAGTTTCTATTAGATTAAATTTTTCCTCCAATCGGTCTCTCTGGTGTCAATTGGGAATTCTTATTTATATAGCCCTCTTTGGCTTCGCTTCAATCCTCTAGAATCAGTTACAGTCTTCGCCTTCTTTGGGGATTCAACGACCCATCAAGTCCCTTTGTTGTTTCTACATGGCCGCACTTGAATTTTTTCCAGGAATAAATGTTATGGTTGTTTTCTTTTCTTTGGGGCATGCAGTTCTTTTGCATGACTTATGAAATAGGATTAGTTAGTTATCAAGGTGGTGAGGGAGTGGAATAGTTGGCTCTCTTCGGACGACTTCTCACTTTAATCCATGGTTTTTAACCAACACTAATTAAACCAAAAACCCACCAATGAATTTATTGGGTCAACCTCATTAACGGAACCAACTTCGTTTGAAACCGGCTCCTATCATCTTACAGTTACCCTGTTTATTAAATTTTCAAATTAATAATACATATAGCATTGTTAGTATCACTGGTTTATTCAAATTTGAAATTAATAATAATCTAGTGTGTCAATTGGAAATTCTTAGTAATATAGGCCTCTTTGGCTTTGCTTCAATCCTCCAGAATCAGTTACAGCCTTCGCCTTCTTTGGGGATTCAACGACCCATCAAGTCCTTTTGTTGTTTCTTCATGGCCGCACTTGAATTTTTGCCAGGAATAAATGTTATGGTTATTTTCTTTTCTTTGGGGCATGAAATTCTTTTGCATGACTTCTACAGTAGTATTAGCTGGTTATTAAGATGATGACAAGGAGTGGAATAGTTGGCTCTGTTCCGAAGACTTCTGAATCTAATCTATGGTTTTTAACCAATACTAATTAAACCCAAAACTCACCAATGAATTTATTGGGTCAACCTCATTAATGGAACCAAATTTGTTTGAAACCCGCTCCTATCATCTTACAGTTACCCTGTTTATTAAATTTTCAAATTAATAATACATACAGCATTGTGAGTATCATTGGTTTATTCAAATTTGAAATTAATAATAATCCAGTGGTTAATTGGGAATTCTTAGTTATATAGCCCTCTTTGGCTTCGCTTCAATCCTGCAGAATCAATTACAGCGTTCGCCTTCTTTGGGGATTCAACGACACATCAAGTCCTTTTGTTGTTTCTGCATGGCACTTGAATTTTTTCCAGGAATAGATGTTATGGTTGTTTTCTTTGCTTTGGGGCATGCAATTCTTTTGCATGATTTATGCAGTTGTATTCGCTGGTTATTAAGGCAGTAGTATTCGCTGGTTTTTAAAGCGGTGACAGGGAGTTGAATAGTTGGCTCTGTTCCGACGCTTCCCTTGATTTTTTATTGTGGAATAGTGTAACACAAAGGTCGGAGCATAAGCTTTTGAGCTCAGTTCTGCCCCTTAATTCACCTAATTGACATAAATATAGATTATTGAGGAGAGATTTCAAAGGTACATTAGTTTTGCTAAACTAAGTGGTGATCATTTTACAAAGCCACCATGCATGAGAGATGTAAATGATGGATAAATTCCATTTCATTTTGCAGTGGGTAATGTTCAAAGAGCTCTCACCTACAACTGCCCATTGAGGCTTCCCTCCAAAGTTAGGATGCAGTAGTACCTTTCCCAGAGCTGCATGCATTTTCTCAATGACAATTTCATCTATAACCCAATCACAAACTATGACATTACTAAAACAGATTATTGTTCAACTAATCATGTTATTTCTGTTAGAGAATCTCAATTGGTTTTCTTATCAATGCAAAGAGTTAGATGTGGTGCAACTCATACCATGGATGAGGCCCGTCAAATAAAGCCAATATTCATTTGGGTAATCTTTATGAATAGCCTATGTTGTTTGTAGGAGGTGTTCTATTTGAGGTTCATCGAGGTCAGGGTCACTCTCATCTACGAACTCGTTTATAACGCTGAGAGATAAGAGATACAGACATACTTTTCTGATAACAACATGATCTTGTTTTAATAATACCTGGAATATACATATGGTAACATCAGAGGATTGCGTTACTTTATGGCCGAGTTAAAAGGGCCCATCATATATTAAAGACTGTCCTTCATATATAAGGTTTCAAATCCAATGTTTCAAGATTCAGAGGCTGAATTTTCATAACTTGTTCCAAACCAACTTGGCGTGAGTGGGCCTAGGAAGCGAACAGTTATAATGAGGCTCTACTACATAATTCTTCCTAGGGTATGGCGAGCCAAGGCCCATTCTTCTAATGTTCAGAAAATTATAATAATTATTAAACAGTTATTAGAAAATGATAGCTTTGCAACTTCACCCGGATTCTTAAAAGTGTTCGAGAATTATAAATTTTATGGTGTGGAATATTATAATACCTGTAAAAACTTTAAATTCTCCTAATGCAACAATTTAAATTTAATTTGAACAACAAATTTAAAACATTTGTGTTTTCTCTGCTAAATATTTCTTTATAACCTAATCAAACTAATTGCCCCACGAGAAAATTTAATATAAATTTTGATCTAGATTTCAGCTTGGAAAAATGAGGACCCAGAAAAAGTTTTAAATTAACTTAAATATCCGCCGAGTTAGTAACCGTTGGATATTGAGCTTATTTAAAGCCCTTCCTGATGCAAACAAATACTGGAGTGGTTTCATCTCAGCGTCTTTAGCATACGGTGTTGGTTTGGCTTGGTTTGTTTGTTGTTTTTCATTTAGCAGCATGGCCATGTTGATTACTCACTATGCTATGCCTTCCACATGGAAAAAAAAATCAGAAGATCGAAAGCCCTCCACTTGGATGGATCGATACAATCTTATTAAGTGATACATATGAAATAGCTAAACATAATTAGTAAATGTACTAGAGTAAAATGTCATGGGGGATTTATAAGCAGAGTGACCCCAGTTTCTTCCCCCAACCAATGTAATCAGTCAAACTCTCCTTGCGAACTAGTACCATCTGTTTCAATGGTTTCTACTTCCAAGGATTTGCAAGATTGTGAATGAACTGTTTTGACCATTGGAAGAGTATGGAAACCCTGTAAAGCAGGGAGAGCCAACCACTTAATGACTCCTAGTTAGACCAGCAATAATACTCTCTAATTCTGCTGATGTACAGATACTAAAAGCAACTGTGTACATTCTTTCAGAACTTGTATCTGCAAGTGATATTGTGGCTCAATTTTTTTCCAAGGCAGACTCAGATTTTGAGTGTACTCAAATTGAGCCTTTCAATATGTAATTGGAGAAGCGCTCAAGCAAACCGACTCTCCACCAGCACACAACTAACAAGTGTACCTAATAGCGATGATTAATTTCACAGAATCGTCCATGGAAAAGTAAATTAAGAGAGTTGTGCAAAATGAAAGGCAAAAGAGACTGAATGGCATATAAATTGGGAATGTTGGTTTCACAGGATCACTTATGAACAAGTAAGATTGAGAAAGTGATGCAAAGTGCAGTGTACCTTTGCTGCTTCTGGCTGTACCCCTCTCAGCGCCACTTTGCAAGATCCAACAGAAACCAATAGTGCCTTCATGCATTGCAACTTCTTCCCTAACAGGATCAACAATTAAAATCTAAGCATTAATCACCACAAACATTGCAAGTGCAATGACTACTCTCCATAACTCAATGCACACAGAACCTTTAAGATCTCCAAAATCAACGACTTGAAAGCCGCATCTAGGGCTATATCCACCACAACCAATATCGGAAAACTGAACCAGAGTTGCGAATCCATTGTCCCCTTTTGGTTCTATAACCTACCACAGACAAAAACCTAAGAGTCGATGCATTTCCTATCCAATCAAAGGGGCTATTATCCAATCAAAGGGGCTAAACTCTGAAATGTTCTTGGCACTGCCCCCTTAGAAGCTTCCACTCCACAATTTGTTAGACACATTGGTAAAGTCTAGAAGCATGACTAAGACCCTAAAAACCTCGGCAAATGGAGGAAGGCTAGCCCTATCAAATGGAGGCGAGGTTGACCCTGTCACTGGAGGCGAGGTTGGCCTTGTTCCGAGAGAGAAAACAATGTAACAATGCTTCGTCGAAAGAGTCGACCAGTCTCTCTCGCGCTCCTCTCTCGACTTGCTAGGAACAATTACCTGTCTCCAACTTTCATCGTGTATATTTTCCCTCTTCTTTTTCATCATTTTGCCGCTCTTTCAATAGATTGTTTTAATTTCTAAATTACCACAATTAAAATAGTTTTATTTTTTAAACTAAAATAATTATAACTCTATATGCGCAGGTTTTTAGAATGTGGAGAAGTTTTATTGTAAATTTCTAATTTCTATAGGTTGCTTTTTTACATTCTGAATTAATTAAACTAAAATAATTATAACTCTATATATGCGCATGTTTTTAAACTAAAATAATTATAACTCTATATGCGTGTGAAGAGGAGTTTTATTGTAAATTTTTAAACTAAAATAATTATGACTCTATATATACGCATGTTTTTAAATTAAAATAATTATAACTCTATATGCGTGTGAAGAGGAGTTTTATTGTAAATTTTTAATTTCTATAGGTTGCTCTTCTACATTCTGAATTAAACATCAAAATCATATTTTCTAGTTTTCAATATATTTCCTTATTATAATTTTGATGTAATTGGTAATTTATTCATGTTTTGGATGCAATTGTTAATTTATTTATTTTGATTATTATAAAATTAAAATGAATATTTTATCTTGTATATTAAATAAAATAAATTGAATTGTGATCATTTTTGGTTTAATTTTTAGTTAAAATAATAATTTAGGATTTTAAAACAAAATATTAGTCGGCCTTTAAAAAAGTTGTTTTAGAGTGATATAATTGTTATGTAGAGTAGTGATATAATTGTTATGGTTGTTTAATCATTTATTGTTTTTATAAATAGAGGATTTTTTTATTTTATTCATGAGGATTATTTTAAGATGTTTGTGCATAATTTAGGTGTAAGTTTAGATTAATCCAACATAAAATGTTGTTTTTGAGTGCTTTAAAGAGGATAGAGATTGAAGTACAAATTCGATTATAGAGGGAGGTGATGAGTTTCTTAATTAAAATACTTGTAGGGATTATATGGAAAAGAAGAAAAGAATATGCACCTTCTATGAAAGTAAAATTTAAATAAGTGCACTTTAATGACAACACAATCCTTGTAGCATGATAACATATACGAAAGACAATCCTTAGAATCCATTTGATATGTGAATAAAGTGTTAGAAAGTAAATCATAAAGACATTGTACCATGGGCTACCCTATCAAGCTCTTACATGCACTAGTGGAAGTGCTCTCAAGTCTAAACTGGATGAGGGTAGGTGATGAGAAGCTCTTGACACCTTTGTAAGTAAATCCACCCTCTAGAATGAGGACTTGCACCTCTCCTTTATAGAACAGGATGAGAGGAGAGATAGTGTAGTCGAGGAAAGAGAAGAGGATCAAATTGTGGGTTAAAGTCTTGTGTGCTAGATCATTTTGGATGTCACAATTCCTCTCTAGTGAATTTTCTCTCTTTCAAAACTAGATTTGTTGAAAGTACACACCTTCTCAAAACACTTCGTAGCTAATGTTTTTCCTTTAATTGACAAATATGTGGAAATTATCTCTAGTGAGGTGCATGTCTTCTAAAATATGTGTTGTTTTAGCACATAATACTCATGATAATGCATTAAATGTATGAGCAACAAGTCAACACAACATCGTGGCACTGCTTCTCCACGATATTTATTTTTTTCTTATTATGAAGTTCCAACCTACTAGAAATAGTTCAATATGATGCCCCCATTGTAATAACTTGTAGTTTTCATTTAGTAACCATATATATCTATTGATTGTCCTTTGTATGGATGAAATACAAACATTTCCTGGAATTATCCTCCTTGAGCACACCCTTTCCAAGACTTGAATGGTTGAAACACGAAATCTGCCAATAATAATCCCTTTTGACTACATCACCTCTCAATATTTTCCTTTCTCTTTGTAATAATTAACATGTGTGGATGAAAGTAGATATAATTTGACTTCATGAAGAAAAACAACCTTGCATATATGGCTAGGTTGAATTGCATCATTACCCAGTTAACCCAGTCATTATCATCCTCCTTAACCTCAGTCCTTACATCCTCCTTGATTGCACATACAAATCAACCCCTCTCCACTCCTTCAACCGGGATGAGAAGGATTCAATTTCAATAGGAAGAATTGACAGGATGAAGAAACTCGAGTAAGTCGCAATCCCTGCATCCTCCTTGACTATTCTTGTGACTCAACTCGCTCAGCTCCTCCTCATCTCCTTCAACTGGTATAAAAAGGCTTCAATTTCAATAGGAAGAACAGGCAGGATCGGGAACCTCGAGCAAGTTGTAGTCCATGCATCCTCCTTGGCTTCGTCTGCAACTCAACCCCTTTAGCTCCTTCAACTTGGATTAAAAGACTTAAATAGGAAGAAATGGTGGGATCAAGAACCTCCTGCAAACTATAATAGGAAGAAATGGATGGATCAAACTGTGCCATTCAAAACAACAATATAACAATATTTTCTCCCATGGGGTATAAAAAAAAATGTTGAAGCATTTGTTCCATATTTGAAATTTTAATAGACGAGAAGCTCAATGATATATAGACAATTTAAATGTGCTTTGTAATAAATTAGAGGTTTGTAATGAACATTGCAAATATGACATTTGAGCTTAAATTTATTAGAGGAGAAAAGGACATACATGTTGTGCATCTACAACACAAAACCACCTACATATTGAATGGTAAGTCCTTTATACAAATAAGAGGAAACTACCACCAATTTTGCTGGGATCATAACCTAAGAGGAAATAAATTTTAAAGGAAACTGCTCAACCCTAGCAATCTCTCGGTGCATATAAAATTTTTACAATGGCTTGTATTTATTACTTCAATCAATTGTAAAGGTGAGAAATTTACTCACTGATAAAAATCGGGCCCTTGAAATATGAACCAAAGGGGAAGGTGCAATATTTTATCCTATGTACACCCAGTCCTGCACTCTGTAGCAAGAGGAAACCCAAAGAAAATATGGAAATGAGAAATGAATGTAAGAACAAAGGTAGACATCCAATTAATTGCAATACATAAACCCAAAAATCACTTCCCACCATACCTCTAAGTCTTGCTGCCCCATGGATGATGGTAAATGATGGTGAATGACCATGATATCAGTAGTTGTTTCCTTATATATTTGTAAGGAAAGTTCCCAACTAATGAACGAGTCTTGTGCCATTGGTATTGGGGCAAGCAAGTTATCTGCCAAATATATTATGGAGGTGTGAGTAGAAATGTCCACTCTCCTCTGATACGAGACATGTCATCATTGTTTAAAGCTTGGTCTTCACAAACAGATCTGTCTAGAGCATTACAAGGACCCATCAATATTTTTCTCAAAAAACCTCTAAATGATAAAACCTCTGACTTTATAAAGGGTGCACCCTAATGCTACTCATGGTATGTTTTGGTCTTTCCAGATGATGTCCCCATTCATATTCAGGAGAACTAGAAATGAGTAATGATCTCATACAAATCCCAGAGGTTTTTACTATCTTTACTTTGAACAAGGTCCTACAATTCGAGATTGAGTAATATATGTTTACTCCAAACTCTTACTCGCTGAAATAATAAGGGCAGATAGGAGAGTTGTCTCGTGTCGAACCCTTTGAGTGAAAGCTCTGTTCATTTCTCTTGAAAATAATACCACATGAGTGCACTTGAAAAATAGAATATTGCAAGGGCCTTTGAAAGGGGAATTTATAAGCCAACACCTCTCATTATGTTTCCTAGCAAGTGATTGAATTCACAAATGAGGACTTTTTGAAATGAGGGTTTTTTATATGACTGATGAACTCGACACTCCTCAGTTTGGGCTCTATATTCATCCCGTATACCATGTTCGTACAATGGCAAGATGGCACTCAAGGAAACTTTGGAATGGGAAATTCCCCAACCGCATACCCATTGATGGCATGCAAATATGCCATAGATCAAAGTATTATAACCCTAAACCTTTTATGAACTGAAACAAAAGGAAAACCCAGTTAACCCAGTCATTATCATGTCCCCTTAACCTAAGTCCATGCATCCTCCTTGATTGCACATACAACTCAACCCCTTTCCACTCCTTCAACCGGGATGAAAAGGATTCAATTTCAAAAGGAAGAATCGAAAAAATGAAGAAAATCGAGTAAGTTGCAGTCCCTGTATCCTCCTTGACTATTCTTGTGACTCAACCTGCTCAGCTCCCCCTCATCTCCTTCAACCGGGATAAAAATTCTTCAATTTCAATAGGAAGAACAAGCAGGATCGGGAACCTCAAGCAACTTGTAGTCCATGCATCCTCCTTGGCTTCATCTGCAACTCAACCCCCTTGGCTCCTTCAACCTGGATTAAAAGACTTAAATAGGAATAAATGGTGGGATCAAGAACCTCCTACAAACTGCAATAGGAATAAATGGTCAAATCAAATAACACTATTCCATCACTAAGAAGCCTCGGTTTGCAAGGCATTGATTCACATATGGAGAGAGATATCATCACAAAGAAAGAAGAGGAAGAAACACTTACTAATGTGTTCCAATTGTTTGAGCTAGAGAAAGGTAAAGTAGTAGACATGATATAGCCTAAGAGAAGTGGATCCAATCCAAACCAACCACCCTATGAATTTTAAAATCCTAGAGGTAATCCCAACTTTTCATTATACTTTTGACTTTAAAGCACCTTTTCTTAGTCTCAATAAATGAAGTAAATAGTCTCAACCCCTTGGAGAAGGAAATTTGAGAACTATATTTATGACATTGTTTTTTATTTGTTTTATTAAAAAAATTAAATGTTGTTATAGGTAATTATAGAGAACTATAGATGAGATGCTTAATTTAATTTTAATATATTACAATTTTATACTTATGAAGATGTTATTTTTAAACCATCAATCATTTTCTCTTTTACCCATGACTTTTTCTCTTCTTGATTCATCCCTTTTAGAGAAATATCTAAGAGTGAAGGGAGTGTGAATTCTTCTTGCATCCCCTTGTCACAACTATTAGCAGGAAAAAGCATAATATGCCCAAGAATATTAGCATTGGAGCACCTCTGGTTTGGGATAAAGGATAAGGGGTTCTAGGAGTTAATGGGTTTAAGGGTTTAGGAGCAAGGGGTTAAGGGTAAAGGGTAAAGGGTTAGGGCTTATGGGATTTAGAGGTTAGGGGGTTGAGGTATAGGGGGTTTAAGGGTTAGAGGTTAATGGCTTAGTGGTTAAGGGATTTAGGGGTTAATATTAACCATCGAGGGCTTACATGTCAGGGGATTTAGGGGTTAAGTGCCTAAGGGTTATGTTATTTAGGTGTCAAAAGGTTAAGGGGTTAGGGGTTAATGAGTTTAGGGGTTAGGGGTTATGGGTTAAGGGTCAAGGTTTAAGAGAATATGGGATTAGGGTTTATGGGGTTCAAGGATTCTAAGTTAGTGGTTAGGGGTTAAAGGGTTAATGGCTTTGGGTTTAAGGGATCAAGGGGTTAATTTGTTATGAGTTATGGGTGTAGGGATTAAGGGATTGTGGCTTTGGGGTTAAAGGGATAGGGAATTTAGTGGTTATGGGTTAAGTGCGTATGGGTTGTGATAATGTGACCCCTAATCCCCTTATCACAACTATTGGGGGTTCCCCTGTCAATTTCTCTCATTGCCTTACCTATAGGTCCCCTGGCCCCTATGCCATAAGGCCCTAAGGCTCCTTCTCATTCTCTAATTTTAGGATTATAGATCTCAGTAAACCATGCTTAAACCTCTCACTTCTACCCATCCATGCTACCCTTATGTCCCCTTACCCCGCTCAATACACCAAAAGACCCCCTCCCCCAAAATTCATGAGAATTGAACATTTGGAGGCGATCATTTAACAACAAATTCACAACTACTCCATTTATAATGGTGTCTTGGAGCTATTATATGTCATTTCATTGAGCTACAGTGATAGGTGAGAGCTATGCATAGCTCACTAAAGGTGTATCAAGAGACTATTAGTCTGTTGGATATAGAATTTGACTCTTTTTTTGTAACTTAGCGAAATGGAAAAGATGTGGAGACAATCTCCATTCTTCTTCTTTCACCGTGCCATGTAAAATAAATGAAGCAAATAGTCTCAACCCCTTGTAGAAGGAAAGTTGAGAACAATAATTAGCATGAACAAACAAAGAATCCAATGAGTTAAGCTTAGAGGGGTCTCCCTTTGTAAAAAAACATCCATAAGCTTGTTAGAGTTAGTATGAATCTTTACTAGAGGTTGAGTAGTCTTCACATCGCCAACCACATCCAATAGAAAGGTACCAACCCCTACAATAAAAATGATGTCTCCAAATAAGGTGTAGTTAATACCAATATTATCACCTTATGAATCTATTACAATATGATTTGGAAAGTACGTTTCCATACATGTGTGAAAGAAAAAATCCATTTGGTTAGCAAAAGGAAGTCTTTTTTAAGACCTCCAGAAACCCCCCTTGAAGGAGACAAGAAGGGTTTGAAACCATATAATACAAGTCGATCTATGAACCCTATTTCTGATGTTTTCTATGCATGTATTTGTTCACTCGGTTTGACATGTGATAGACAATATATGAAGCCTTTTTTTCCACATATCATCTTCATTAGATATCATGTTGCTAAGAATGAAGTGTCTGGATTAGAGTTAAAGTTCCTATTTTAGTGTGTTGTCTTTTTTTGTCTTTTAGAGTACAAATATTTCTGGTATATTGTGCTAAGGTAGTTTGGCTTTCAAATATTCAAGGAATATGTGAGCTATTATAAGAAAATATTGTAATATTTGAAATAACATGATGAACTATTTAGCACACTTTATGGTGTTGGATTGATTGAGATGTTTATTGTTGGATGGATGAATGTACATCTCTTTAGCCAATAGACAAAACTCATTAAGCATTGTTGCAAGTATGTTATTGACATGTTGAAGTGCCATTGAGACTTAGAGGTAGAAGATTTAGACTTGTATGTTTTCACCTATCCGGGTGTGATGGTACCTTGTGGAGGTAAGAAAAATTTCCATTTTTTTAACTTTTGGATATATTCTATATGCTCTTGAGAGAATTTCAACCTTTTAAATAAAACTACAAACAAATGTACATTCATGAAATAATTACTAATTGATTTGGGGGTGACTCAACAAATTGTAGCATGTTGGCTTGTTGAATTTCTTAGTAAGTTAATTAGGGCTTGATAAATTTGTAAGCTTCAGTGGGATTTATTGCAGTTGTATGTGCTTTAGAGAAGCGAGTTTGGAGTGGTGGTTGTGCTTCCTTTATTGAATTTGATTTCTTTGGTTCTTCTTCTTGTGCATGCCCACTGTGGTATATTCTCATTACTGGTTAAGGGGTTAGGGATTGGGGGCTTAAGTGTTAGGGGCATAATGAATTAGTATTTAAGGGATTAGGGATTGGGGTTAGGGGAATAATGAGTTAGTGGTGAAGGGGTTATGGATTGGGGGGTTAGGGGTTAGGGGATTTAGGCGCATTTATGGGTTAGAGGAATAATGAGTTATTGGTTAAGGGAATAGGGATTGGGGGCTTAGGTGTTAGGGGATTTAGGCGCAGTTAGGGGTTAAGTGAATAATGAGCTAGTGGTTAAGGGATTAGGGATTAAGGGCTTAGGGCTTAGTGGATTTAGCAGTTAAGGATTTAGGGGTTAGGGTTGAAGGGTTAATGGGTTAATGGTTAAGCGTTAACGGTTTAGGGGTTTAGGGGTTAAGAGATTAGGGGTTTAGGTGTTAGTGGTTTAGGGATTTAAGGGTTTAGAGGTTTAGGGTTTAGGGGTTAAATGGGTTAGGGTTTTAGGGGTTTAGGGGGTTAAATGGGTTAGGGTTTGGAATTAGGGCTTAAGGGGTTAGGGATTAAGGGTTAGACGTTTAGGGTTTACGGGGTTAAATGGGTTTAGGGGTTTAGAGGTTTAGGGGGTTAGGGGATTTAGTAGTTAAGGATTTTAGGGGTTAGGGTTAGGGGTTAAGGGGTTAAGGGGTTAGATGTTTAGGGGGTTAAATGGGTCAGGGGTTTAGAGGTTTAGGGGGTTAGGGGATTTAGTAGTTAAGTATTTTAGGGGTTAGGGGTTAGGGGTTAGGGTTTGGGGGTTAAATGGGTTAGGGGTTGGGAATTATGGTTTAAGGGGTTAGGGGTTAAGGGTTTAAGGGGTTAAATGGGTTAGGGGTTTAGCGTTTAGGGGGTTAAATGGGTGAGGGGTTATAGCCATTTATTAGGTGAACAAGGCATAATCTAGTTGTAGTAACCATAACTTGGTCAATTTGTTATAGTCAAGGCAAGACTTGGTTGGGTTCCCAAGTTCCAAAGAAGTAAGGGTAATTGTGAGGGCATGAGAACTAAGGAGTGTCAGTGTGTGCCAAGGAATGAAAAGGCATGCTAACACACGCTAGAAAGTGTCAATGGATGTTGAGGAGTGTTAGGGAGTGCCAGGACATTGCAAGGGAGAACTAGGTCAAAATGCATGGAAATGAACGAATAAGAGTGTGTGCCAAGTAGTGTCAACGAATTCCAAGTGTCTCAAGGATAAACTGTGTTAGGAGAAGGTCAAAATAAGACTTGTAGGAGGTAAGCCTATGGTTACATAAAGGGTTGGATAAGGTGACAGGGTGTGGCATGAACACATGCTAGGGAGTGTGAGGGCCAAGTGTCAGGGAAACACAAGGGGGCACTAGTTTAAAATGCATGGAAATGAAGTATAAGCCAGTACCAGGTGTGTTAATAAGGGAGTGACACGGTATTCTAGGAAGTTCCAAGGCACGTTAGAGTGCTAGGGAAGCATACAAAGTTGTTCCAAGTGCCTAGGTGTGCCAATGTGTGCTAAGGAGTGTTAGGGAGTGCTAAGAAAACATAACAGAGGCGCACTAGGTCAAAATTCATAAATGAATGAATAAGATTGTGTGAAAAGGAGTGTTAGCTAGTTCTAGGTGTCTCGAGGAGGGAGTGACACGGTATGATAGGCAATACTAAGTCATGTTATAGTGTCAGGGCAACATGCATCCAAGATTTTATATATTCACATACGGGACAATCACAAGATGTCAACAAAATCACATACTTATTGAAATCCTCAACCAACAAATATATGCTACATTGCTTCTTAATGTGCTTGCAATTAGGTAGGCATCAAAGACAATCATTACAATGGGTTAAGGGGATCTGAGAGATTATGTAAGAAGTTCCTTCTAGCTGGTAAAGGACATTGGTATTACTATTGTTAAAGGGGGTGGCATACAAGGATACATTGGTAGCTATTGATGCAAGAGCATAGTTTCAACAATTTATTTCAAAATTTGTATTTGTCCTCCATAAGGTCTTAGAGATTTTTGGAAGAGGAAGTTGGTTTCCTTGTTGCCCTATAATTTTGTAGAATTTCTAATTTCATATTTGGGATAGGAAATTTTAGTAATTTTAGGCATAAGTTACGATGTTTTTTATTTTTATTTTTAATGCCTCCTATTCATTAGGAAAGTTGAGTCTTATGATTAGGATTACTTGTGGCATCCTATGTATTTTTCAAACTCCAATACACCAAGGCAAATATGTGGAGGACATTTGGGGGAAATGTGATTGTCCGTGAAATGTAGATCGGATTTGGGGAACTTGTAGCTCTTTTCCTTGGACCCTACTAGTTCTTAGAGGTTGTATTTGGAGCGGTTAGTAGGAAAAAACATAATATGCCCTAGAATATTAGTGTTGGAGCAACTATGGTTAAAACACGAGATTCAAAGTTCAAATCCCCTTGAGTTGCCAACCAAAAATAATATTTTTTTATCTATTTATTTATTAAATTTTTAGAATGTGGTTTAATGAAAAAGAAAAATATAATATAAAAGAAATAAATATGACATGATTAAATTTCATGTGGTTTGAATATCGATTTTCAAAAATAAAAAATATAATTTTATCCACTATCCACTCATGGATATTTCAATGCAAACTTCCCAATGCTAATGATTTTGTCTTAATTGCTAACTATCTTAAATGGGTTTCGTCTTAATTGTCTTTGTCTTAAGTCGACATTGTCTTAAATATAAAGTTATGTCTTAAATATTTTTGTCTCAAAGTGCTTTTGTCTTAAATCTAAAATTTTGTCTTAAAATATTTTTGTCTCAACTTGCTTTTGTCTTAAAATATATTTGTCTCAAACTGCTTTTGTCTTAAATATAAAGTTTTGTCTTAAAATATTTTTGTCTCAAATTCGTTTTGTCTTAAATATAAAATTTTGTCTTAAAATACTTTTGTCTTAAATTTTTTTGTCTCAAATTGTTTTTGTCTTAAATATTTTTGTCTCAAATTATTTTTGTCTTAAATATAAAATTTTGTCTCAAATTATTTTTGTCTCACACTATTTTTGTCTTAAATTTTATATTTAAGACAATTCAATTGATATTAAATTTTAATATAAAATAACTAAAATAAAAAGTGACTTTTTGAGACAAAAGATTTATTTTGTCTTAAACAAATGTCTTAAAATGCCCTTGGTGTAGTAGTGTACATAGGACTCTGAAATGGCCACGTTCAGTGCCTCTGCTACTTTGATATTTAAAACTCTGAAAGTTTGAATCTATATATGACTCTGAAATGGCCTCGTTCAGTACCTCCAGTCTGCTACTTTGGTATTTAAAACTCGTCACTGTGGATGAAACATTGCTGGTTGTAATGGATTGTTATTATTTAAAAACAGAATAAAAAATTTATAATAATTACATTGGGTGAATAAAGATATCATGGGTAAATAATAATAATTACATTGGGTGAATAATATGATCTATGCCATCTAACAACAATCAAGTGTAATATGATCTATGCCATCTAATATGATCTCATAAATGTGTCTGGTCTTTTCTGCTGCTGCGTAAAGTCATGGCCAGCTGGAAACAAGGAAGTAGGGTTTTTCCGTGGAATATGCAAGTGGAGCAAGCTCCGGAATCGCTCGACCAAAATTTTCGTTGCTTAGTTTCTCTTCTTGTCTAAGAAAAGTCTTAAAATATTATTTAAAATTTACGAGGAAAAGTCTTAAAATACTATTTAAAATAAATTTTAAAATGAGGGAGACGATATGCCCTCCAGTTAACTATTCTGTTAGGGAGATATGCCCTCCAGTTAACTATTCTGTTAGGGATAAAGTTAGAGGAAATCCGAGAGTGTAAAGTTGTGGATGCCAGAAAATCCCCGCGGTATCTCATTATTATAATTGATATTCTCAAAAGAATTGGATGATAAATTTAATTAAAATTTGTCAAATTTATAACGATGAATACGGTATTTTATATTTTTGATTTAATAATAATTTATCAAATATGATAATGATTAATAGACATTTTAACAATAAATTAATATACAGGATGCATTAGAGTTATTGAAACAAAATAAATAATAATATGTTTTATTTAAAAATATAAATTTTTTAAAGATACATTTAATCATATATTTATTAAGTTTTTGAAAAATAAAAAATAAAAATATTAAAATTTTTTATTCAATTATATCATTGTTTTAATTTTTATTTTTAAAATTATATTATTTAATATTTATTTAATTAAATTAATTAAAAAAATAAAAGCAAAACTAAACTGAATTTGTGGAATGAAATCAATCACCAAGAAGTATGAATAATGAAGAAGTATGAAGTGCCCTGGATTTTAATTATTTTAAATATAGGTAACTCTTATTTTACACAATCAAAGAAGTGGTTTTCCATTTTAAAAATAAATCTAAGAAATGAAACAAGTATTCCAGACAAAGATAAACAAGTAATCAATAAATTAGTTGCAAATACAAAAGCTGACTACAGAGCAATAAGTCATTGCATTTAGGGGGACTATTGCCATTGAGACTAAGAGAGAAGTATTCTGTAATTGTTATAGTTGTTAGGGAATTGTTGTTATTGACACTGTAAGAGTAGTGATGTAATTGTTATAGTTGTTCGGGTTATTGACACTATAACAATAGTGTAGTAATTGTTGTCATTAATACTAATACAGTTATATTTATTTAAATAAATGTGTTTGGTATATTTGGTGAATAAATCACATCTAAAATAACATTAGTAAATGTGATTAAAATAGGCCAATAAACATTAATTGTTATTATTTATATTATTCTTATTATTTATATTTTTATTACAGATATTTTTTATTTTAATTAAATAAATAATAATAATAATTAAATTTATTAGGAAGAAGTAAATACTATTTAAAATTATATTGAAATACTATTAAATTTTAATATAATAAAAATAATAAAAATAATATAGATAATTTAAATATTAACTAAATTAATATTAATTAATCAATATTAGTTTACCCTAAGAATTATTAATATTTATTTAATTATTGATTTATTAATTATGAATTATTTAGTACTTAATTCATTAAATAATAAATGATTGATTATTAATTATAATAAATTATGATTATTATTATTATTAAATCTAAGTCATTATGTAATAACAATAATAATAAGCTACAAGATAAATTAATTATTAATATTTAAGTATTGAGGTGTTTTTGGGTAGTGCATTATATTAGATATTATTTTTTTTGGGAGACGATATGCCCTCTAGTTAAAATAAATATTCTCTTTTGGAGGAGTTGGATTAAGTTAGAGGAACTTTGAGTGTAAAGTTGTGGATGCGAGAAAATGCTCCGCTTTAAGGAAGTCATTAATCTATGACCATTTCCATGAGAGGTAGTAGTAATTGACTAATTTGTCATGATTTTTTAATAGTCCACTTAGCACTCACAAGGGTGAAGAAGTGATATTGAAAGTAATGAAATGAATCACATAGCTTGAATTGTCAATTATGAGGCTTGTACAAGGTAACCAAGGACTTCCAAAGAGGTCATCCATCCAAATAGTCTCTCGCTCAAAAGCACTTAACTGTGAATTTTTCCCCAAAAAAAATGATATCTAATAAATAATAATTTGTTATTAATTAATGATAATACATAATTCTTCTTATAATGATCACAATCATCAAATTAATAAATAAAAATAATAATATTAATTTATTCTCTTAATTATTAATAATTATCTAATTATTTATATATTAATCATTAAATACTTAATATTAATTTCATTAAATAATAAATTCTTAATTACAAGTTAATTTTATTATTAATATTAGTATTAAATTCATTAAACCAAAGAGATTATGAGAATCAACATATATGTATTATGAACACTAGACATTAATAATAATAATAATAATAATAATAATAATAATAATAATAATAATAAACCTATAGAAATGCATATTATAAAGGAAATGGATGAATTAACTATTAATTAATAAGAATAAATAATTATTTTTATTCTTCTTAATTATTGATAATTAATAGGGTTTATATATGTTGGCTTTTTAATATTGATCCCAAAATTGTTTTTGATGTAGATTCTAAGGGATTGATAAAATAAAGGGATGTTTGTTAGAATCCATACACATTGAAACCTAGATATTATTTAGTGATATAAATATGATGATGATGATGATATTATAAAGCTAAGAGATAAATTAATTATTAATCAATATCAATAATTAATTAATTTTTAACTTGTATAATATTAAAAAAGATAATTTAATTATTAAATAAATTAATATTAATTAATAAATATTAATTTACCTTATTATTTATAAATAGTTATTTATTTATTATTTATTATTTATAAATTGTGTATGGAACCTTGTCGAATTGGACATGTGGTTCAAGTTGGAAACATTGAATCTATTCCTCCAACCTCTCTACAACTCACCATATTGGAACAAAGAGATGAAGGTTTCGGAAACAAAATGGAATGGAGGGATGAAGTGAAATGTAGGCCATTTCACCTCCCAACTAATAGGCGGCCAACCCTTTAATCCTTCACTGCCACATTTCCAAGACTCTTTTCACTCCCTCTCATCGTTGTTGTCCATGGAGCTCTTAGAAAAATAATATTCCACCAAAAGTCTCATGGCATTGTTGTCATTGATGGAAAATGAGAAACAAGAGAGAAACAAAGGAAAAGGAGAAGTAGCAAGGAAAAGGAGAAAAAAGAGCAACAAAAGAAGCAAAGGAACAACACATAGCAGCCACGACAAATGAGAAACAATAAGGAACACTAGAAGAGCAACAAAGAAGAGTAGTAAAGGATAAAATAAAATAAAATTAAAAGATATGTCATTGAGCAGCAAAGGAGAAACAATAACAAAAAATAGGTATGGAATTTTGTGTACATTATATTGAATGGATTGTGCATTGTAGGAGCAACAAGGTATTCAAAGGAGAACATAGGTATGCCAGATGTTTCACTCACACACACACACACACACACACCCACACATATATATACATACATATTCCCCTATCTAATCATTGGTAATAATGTGGTGGGGTAATTAATGATAGGTATTCAGTAGTGAGACTTATCCCTATGATGTCAACAAGGGAGAGAGTGGGCTGTCAGTATGCTATCCTGATTTCCCCACATGGTTTTGCTCTGCTAATGTAATGACGCTCAACTATTATGCCAATTCAATAAGTTGGAGGAGGTTCGCTATCGTTGTTCCACCCTACCCTCGCACAATTCTACTTATAGGTTGAGAAATTGAGTTGGCCAAAATCCTTCTCTTTATCAATAATTCCTCATTTGAATGAATATAAACAATTCAATTCAAGTAACCCAACTCAGTCACCCTTGTTATTCTTGAATATCTCTTTCACATTTGAACTCAGCGTTCTTTCCCTTAGCATGTTTATTATTCATACCACCTTGAAAAATTACAAAGCTTATATTTTTTAATAACTACAATAGAATCATCAAGAAGTATATGCCTATGAATAGCTTCAAAACTCTTCATTCCAGGAAAATAGCTTAATAAAAACCATTTTTGTCACTTTGTAATTCATGAAATATCTATTCTTTTCATATATTCACCCTTTTATTCAATTCAAAATAAAATAATGGTCAATATATCCCTCTTGGTAATTCACTAGCACTTGTATTAGTGAACCTTGTGATTCAACAATGGATATATGATATACTAAAAATTAGTATAGCATTAGCAGTTGTGACAAATTATTGGTCCACTTGAAAGAGTTAAATATGTTATAAGTAGCCCAAATGGTATTGATTTTGTTTGTTCAATAATCCAGTGGGACACATCACATCCAATACTCACCTGATTCAACCAATGCAAGTAGAGAGTGAAGGAATTTATTTAGTTTAGTAAATTAAAAATTTGATGAAAGAGAAAATGGCATGAGAATTTGTGGACTTGTCGACCCTCTACCCACCATTCTTCCAAAAGTCTAGCTCATTTTTATCACAAACCATTTTATTGAATTTTAATTTGAGGGCTTTGAATACTTTACATACATGATGTTGTTTTCTAAATAATAAACAGTAATGGGATCATTTTTCCTACCACATGAATCATCATGAATGTTGTAGGCCATTTTTTCACATCCAATCAAAGTGATCCTACTAATGGGATCAATCAACATCCTATTCCCCTTGTCATCATCTTGCACAAAGCCCTAAACCCTAAAATTCCCTATGTGAGTAAGTTTGAGTACGAACGCTCCATGGAAGCCTACTCGGGTGCATTCACCTACAAGTGTTGAGCTTCCATTTTGTCCATATTTCTATGTTTTTTGTTGAATAACTCTATGCACGTACTAAGTATTTATAGGCATAATTATTATTTTTACTTCTTATGAGTGGCACTACCATCAGCTGGTTATTAAGCCAGGACAGTGGCCCTCATATAATTTTTAATTTAAACGAGATAACTCTGAATCTATAGCTAGTGAGTGGGACAGAGGAATTTCTTTGGGTCAAAAGATATCCCTGTTGAGGCTATAGATGCCTGCGAGCAGCAGGGCCATGTATGTGGTATTAAAGATAATTACATACTATGATCTACTCAGTTGTTTTTATTTTTCCCTAAATCTCATCATTTTAATTCTTGGACAATGGTCTTAAGGTGATATGAGCATGACGTTTTGAGTTCTATTATTGTTTTCGAAAATTAGGAGTCTTTAATAATAATTACATTGGGTGAATAAATTATGATCTATACCATCTAAAAACAATCAAGTGTAACTACTCATAAATGTGTCTGGTCTTCTCTGCTATTGCGTAAAGTCATGGCCTGAAAACAAGGCATTAGGGTTTTTCCATGAAATATACAAGTGGAGCAAGCTCCAGAATCACTCGACCAAATTTTTCGTTGATTAGTTTGTCTTCTTGGTGAAGAAAAGTCTTCCACCTTGTATACTGTGATACACCGAACAAAACATTCAGGTAGATTTGCTAATTTAAGTTAAGTCCTTAGTTCGCCATGGCGTATATTTTAGTTCATGGTTACTTGGTAATCCTTTATTCCTATATTACCCTCTTTTTGATTTATTTATTTTTGTGTTAAACTAAAATATATCATACAAAATGGAAGGAAAAAATATATTTCCCTATCGTTCATGTAGAATGCAAAATAAGCCTCCTCTACCTCGAGAGGCTACTCCTAAGCAACGTAAAAAACATAAGAAAATGAAAACTATCGAAACAAGAACTTCAAGCACTACTTTTGTCCCTGCTCCTCATACTGAATTTCCAAAATCATCTATCCCTTTGAGTTTCGAACCTGAGATTACATCTACCCGTGTTGGTGACACTTAAATAATTGAAATAGAAGTTCCTAAAACTTTATTACCTGAGGTCACTGAACCTAACCTTCTTGAGTCAGACACATTTTTTCTTGAAGTCATTGAGCTTGATGAGCCTCAACCATTCTCACTTGATTCAATGGTACCTTCCTCCTCTCTTCCTTTGTCTCAGAAAAAACCAGTATATATTGGGACTGACGGTGAACCTCTTCCATACAGAATTTTGAGTATTAAAGAGATACCTCAATGTTGGAGCCAAGATTGCACAGCAGACAAAACACACAGCAAATAAATCATGCACAGGAAACACAGAAGTTTACCGTGGTTCACCCAACCATTCTGGGCTACGTCCACACAACAAAGGCATCGGCGGGTCACATTAATGAAGCAGAGTTACAGCTCTCATAGAAGTTTTTCATCATTCTTCAGTTTACCATTTCTGTAGAATCAAACTGCCTCATAAATCCTCTCACATCAAATTTAGGATGCATTAACTCCCTCCCAACAAAGTGGAGCTAATCTAGGAACTAATTCCTAATTTTTGTCACCTAATGAGATTTTTGCCAATTTTACTAAAACTGAAAAATCTCAACAATCTCCACCTTGACAACAATTAGCCTGATGCCCTGTTATTATTATTTTATCTCTTCTGCAAGCCAAGAGAAGCCAAACACCAACGCAGCTTCTCCAACAAAACTAGTTTCGTGAACATGTCTGCACAATTCTCCTTTGTATGCACCTTTTCAAGAGAGACTCCCCTTTCAGTAATAACCTGTCTTACAAAATGGTACTTAATTGGAATATGCTTGAAAATCTCAACAATCTCCACCTTGACAACAATTAGCCTGATGCCCTGTTCTTTTATTATTTTATCTTTTCTGCAAGCCAAGAGAAGCCAAACACCAACGCAGCTTCTCTAACAAAACTGGTTTCGTGAACATGTCTGCACAGTTTTCCTTTGTATGCACCTTTTCAAGAGAGACTCCCCTTTCAGTGATCACCTGTCTTACAAAATGATACTTTATTGGAATATGCTTTGATTTACTATGATAGGCTGGATTCTTAGCCAAATGTATTGCACTTTGACTATCACAAAGTAACCTGATGTTGTCCTGTAACCTACCAAATTCACCAAGCAAACCTTTCAACCAAACCGCCTCTTTGCAAGCATGCGAAGCAGCAATGTATTCTGCTTCAGTAGTGGATAAAGCAACAATATTCTGTAGCTTTGACATCCAGCTAATAGCTCCACCTGCAAGAGTAAATACATACCCTGAAGTTGACCTTCTCTTATCCAAATCACCTGCAAAATCAGAATCAACATATCCACAAACATATTCACTGCTCTTATTGTAAGTGATACAATAACTACTTGTGTCTCTCAAGTACCGAAGCACCCATTTCACTGCTGACCAGTGTTCTTTACCCGGATTTGCCATGTACCTGCTGACAACCCCAACTGCATGTGAAATATCTGGTCGAGTACAAACCATCGCATACATCAAACATCCTACTACATTAGCATATGGAATTTGAGACATATAATCCTTTTCTTCATCTGTATTAGGACATAAACCCGAAGAAAGCTTGAAATGGGAAGCGAAAGGGACTGACACAGGCTTCACATTATTCATACCAAACCTCAAAAGTATCTTCTCAACATACTTATGTTGTGATAGCCACAGCTTACCATTGTTCCTGTCTCTAAAAATCTCCATGCCCAAAATCTGTCTTGCTGCTCCTAGATCTTTCATATCGAATGTCCTTGCCATCTGAGTCTTCAACCTGTTGATCTCATCAATGCTTTTGCTTGCTAAAAGCATATCGTCAACATACAACACTAAGATAATGAACATGCCATTTTTCAATTGCTTGAAATACACACAATGATCATATTCACTTCTCACATATTTCTGACTCAACATGAAAGAATCAAACTTCTTATACCACTGCCGAGGCGACTGCTTCAGGCCATATAATGACTTCTTGAGCCTGCAGACAAATTTCTCATTGCGATGCTGAACAAACCCTTCCGGCTGTTCCATATAAATTTCCTCATCTAGATCTCCATGTAGAAAAGCAGTCTTAACATCTAGTTGCTGTAACTCTAAATCAAACAAAGCAACTAAAGCTAACACAATTCGAATTGAAACTATTTTAACAACTGGTGAAAAAATCTCATGAAAGTCTATGCCGGCTTTCTGAGAAAACCCTTTTGCAACCAGTCGCGCTTTGTACCTGTCCTCCGTATCATTCACACCCTGTTTCAGCTTGTAAACCCATTTACACCCCACAGTTTTCCTGTCTTTCGGAAGCTCAACCAGATCCCATGTGCCGTTCTTACTCAAGGCCATCATTTCGTCCTTCATGGTTGCTTTCCACTTGTCACTATTCGAACCTTCTATTGCTTCCTGATAGCACAGAGGTTCATTGTCATTAGCAGTCAAAGCAACTGAAGTAACATAATCATCATACCTTTTCGGAACACGTTTTATCCTTGTAGACCTCCTTAAAGCTGTTTCTGGTTGACTACCATCCGTAGGAACTTCTTGCGACAATATCCGAGACCCGTTCATGATCTAAACTCGAACCCGTTCATGTTCTCGATTCCGAAACTCCGTTCATGACTAGTATCTGAACTATGGTCATCATGACTATCATTAGAAGTGCCGTCAAACTGAATGTGCTGAAAATCAAATACATCATCCTGTTTCAATCTACTATCTACATCTAACTGTACAAGAGAGGATTCATTAAACCTTACATCTCTGTTGATGATGATTTTGCGGGTAGTAAGATCCCACAATCTATATCCCTTTGTTCCAACACCATACCCAACAAAGACATACCTTTTAGATTTTGGATCTAACTTAGTTCACTGATGTTTAGGCACTAGAGCATATGCATCACAACCAAACACTCCGAGTTTAGAATAATCACAAGGGTGTCCTTTCCATACCTCTTGCGGAATTTTGCAGTCTATCGCTGTTGATGGCGACCGATTTATCACATAACAAGCTGTAGCCACAGCTTCCGTCCACAACTCCTTCTGCAACCCGACGTTACTCAGCATACTCCTTGCTCTCTCTAGAAGAGTCATGTTCATGCGTTCAGCAACTCCATTTTGCTGAGGAGTATAAACCGTGGTCTTATGTCTCTCGATCCCTGCATCCTTGCAATAGCTGTCAAACTCCTTGGAAGTAAACTCTCCACCATTGTCAGTTCTTAAACACTTTATAGTTCTACCAGTGCTGTTTTCTACCAATGCTCTAAACTGCTTGAAAACTGAAAAAACATCAGACTTTCTTTTCAACATGTAGACCCACACCTTCCTAGAAAAGTCATCAATAAATGATACAAAATACGACGAACCACCATATGAAGTAGTAGGCACTAGACCCCAAACATCTGAATGAATATAATCAAGTATCCCTTTACTAGTATGTTTGCCTGTTTTAAATTTTTGTTTACTTTGTTTGCCAAACAGACAATGCTTACAGAAATCTAACTTTCCAGACTTTAGATTAGGAAGTAACTTGCGATCAGCCAAAATCTTTAACCCTCTTTCGCTCATATGGCCCAACCTTTTATGCCATAGGCGAATGGAACTACTGTCATGTTCAGACACAGTAGACACATGAACTGACCCTGTTCTTCCTTCTAACTGAAACAGATTTCCTACTTTCTTAGCTTTCATTAATAGTAAAATACCTTTATAGATTTTCATAACTCCACCTTGAATTACAGTTTTATATCCATTCGTGTCAAGTGCTCCCAGTGAAATTAGATTTTTCCTTAAGTCTGGAACATGTCTCACATCTGTTAATATTCTAGTTGTGCCATCAAACATTTGCATTTGTATGCTTCCTATCCCAACAATATTAGATGTGACATCATTACCCATGTACACGACTCCATCATTAACTGATCTATATGTCTTAAACCATTCTCTATGAATACACATGTGGTTTGATGCACCGGAATCCAACAACCAATGTTGATCATGATTTGACATATTAACAGACAACACTTCGTCGCTCATACCTGAACCAGATGCCGAACCTGTATCTGTCGCATTTGCCTCCTTCTTCTCTGTCGAAGAGTCTCCTTTCTTCTCTGTTTGTTGTCTCTTCTAGCAGTCTTTCTTCAAGTGCCCCGATTTGCCACAAAACCAGCACTTCACTTTGCTCTTCTTCCCTTTCGACTTTGAACGCGAATCGCTGCGCTTACCAGAGCGTCTTTCTCTAGAACGACCTCTAGCCATCATTGCCTCTGATGTAGAGGTGTCAGCATTTGACTTCTTCCTCGTCTCCTCAGACAACATGGCTCCAACCACATCGTCAAACTCAAGGACAGCTGCATTACTGAAGCTTATGGAAGTAACAAAGTGATCCCACGATTCAGGCAATGTACACAATAGAGTTATTTCCTTATCCTCTGAATCAAATTTTACATCTAGACTTTGTAATTGTACCAATAGAGTATTGAAAACATTCAGATGGTCAGTAACCCAGGTACCTTCCTTCATCCGCAAACTGTACAACTGCCGCTTCAAGAGAATCCGATTTGTCAAGGACTTCGTCATGTAGAGCTTCTCGAGCTTTATCCACAAGCCTGCGGCGGTCTTCTCTGACACAATTTTGAACAGAACGTCATCTGCCAGGCATAACCGAATTGCGCTCAGAGCTCTGTCATCCAACTCAACCCATTCATCCTCCGTCATGGAAGAAGGCCTTTTGCTCCTCCCCAACAGCGCTTTCGCCACGCCTTGTTGAACCAGGAGATCATGCATCTTTACCTTCCAGATCTCGAAGTTGTTTTTTCCATTGAACTTCTCAATTTCAAACCGGGCATTTTGAGTTTTCGCCATCTTGTTTCAGCAAAAAACACAGTAATCTCCAGAACCAATTTTCAAAATAAAGAATGCCCCTTTTAATTAAAAAATGCTTTTTTTTTTTAAAAAAAATTGCCCTTGCCTTCCTTTAAGAGCCTCTCACTGCCTTTAAAAAAAAAAATAACCTTCACCTTATAGAAAAAAAAAAAGGTCTTTCCTTTCATACCATATGCAAATGGTATTAAAATGGTATTAAAAAATAAAATTACAAATTGATTTTATAAAAAACTTTACCTTTTACCATATAAAAGGCCCCTTTCTTTTAATACCATGTGTGAAGGGAATTTAACACTAATCGATTTTGTTTACCACCATACAAATCGACTTTTACATATCGATTTTTTTCAAAAAAACATTTGTATAAATCGATTTTTTAAATGCCACCCTTTTTTAATATAATCGATTTCATGTTTTTTTTTTAAAAACACCACTCCAAAAGCCAATACAAATCAAACTTCAAAAAAAGAATCGATTTATTCTTCAACCTTTTTTCAAAATCGATTTATGTTTGACCTTTTTACCAAACTCCAAAGTCGATTTCAAAAAACTTCAATCGAATGGCAATCGACTTGTTATTTAAACATTGCAATTTAAATGGAACTTACGACTTGTATTTACCGCACCAGTTCAACGCATATAATGAAACGCAGCAATTAGCTGCGCTCCAGCACCACGCATACAAAGACTCACGCAACAGCGCCCTCCAATCAAGCTGCAGCGTAAGGATCCGGCAGGGTCCTCTGATAAATAAGACAATAAACCACGCAGCTTCTTCAGGCTCACACGACGCCTCCAAAGCTCACGTATGCTCGACCGATAGTGATTTGTGATAGTGCTTCAAAACAGAGCTTCAAACAGAGCTTGCAACGACTCGACCGATATTCCATACGATCTCCACGCACCAGCAATGCAAACCATGCTTCCACAGTAGTTTTACCTTCACGCACAGAACAACAGCATCGGCTTAAAACTTCAGTTAGCTCCAGCGCTCAACTCCTTTCAAACTCGGCTTACAGCCTTTGCGCTCCACCTCCAGCACGCTGCACCAGCACTCCAACATCGCTCTGATACCAATTGTTGGAGAAATCACAGCGGAATTCATTAAACAATTAACATACAGCAATTAAACCAAGCACATAAAGACACAGTGATTTTACCGTGGTTCACCCAAACCTCCTGGGCTACGTCCACACAACAGGGCATTGGCAGTCTTTATTAATTCAAACAGGAGATTACAATTCTCACACACTCTCTCAAAAACAAACGTATGGAGACCTGTTATATAGCAGGAGAATCTAACAGCCTCATAAATCCTCTCAACTCAAATTTAGCATGCATTAACTCCCTCCCAACAAACTGGAGCTAATCTAGGAACTGATTCCTACTTTTGTCACCTACTGAGATTTTGCCTATTTTATCCAAAACAGAAAATCTCAACAATAGGCCGAAGGATTTTTATTTGGCAGTTTGAGTTCGAAACACTGTTCAGATTCGTCGTTCCTGACAGAATCTGAATAGGTGTCCCCTCAACAAATTGACACGTCAAAATAAAAAAAAAAGTTGTTGGCTGGCTTCTTGAATCAGTTGTTTCGGTCCTATGCAAACATGTTTCTTCATTCAATTGCCTTCAATTCAATTTACCTTTCGGTAGAATGGAATTCGCCATTTCTGCAAGCAGAGGAGAAATAGAAGGTTGTTTAAGAAACGATTTCACATATGGCTGGGGTCGGTAATGGTGTTTCTTCCTGGCTATCGTTTCTTTCATTGCGCCTCCTCTGCAACTATGAATGAGACTGTGTCGGTTATGGTGTACAAGTTCCGCAATGCAGAAGGGGAGGTTGTTGGGCGTGTTTTGTATTATGGCGATTATGGGTATCACTACCACCTTTGCAACACTCTCCCCAAATGGTGTGAATCCAGAAGGTAGGTATAGCACATTGGATGTATATGCATGAGGGTTCTCTGGAGTTTTCTCTAATGAGATTGATGGGTGTTTTTTCTCAGAATGTTTTTTTGTGGGTTATGTTGCAGTTGTTGCTCTGATTAATATCAAGAGTGGACTGAATGACACACACAATATAATGGAGAATTGGGATGGCACTTCTGTGGATCCCTGTAGTTGGAGCATGGTCACATGTAATAATGATAACTCACTGCACTGTGAGATATCCCCGTTCAATCTTCGGTTGCTCTGCCTTATTTTGGTTTCTCCTGTTGGGTTTGATTTCGAATTAATGGAACAACTTGATTTATTGACTGGCTGCTAAAAATAACAGATTCATAATGTTTACTTTTTATGGTGTCTTCAAGATATATGGCTAAATACTAATTTGATTTGAATGTGTATTCTATTGCACAGGGGATTCCCCAGCCAGAACCTGTCCGAGGCATTATCTGCAGGCATTGGGAACCTCACCAATATTCAGTCTGTGTAAGATAGCATAAACTCCTGAATTGAGGGGATTTAACCAAAATGAGCTTCCTAGAATTTTTCATGTAATTAGCTTTTTAGAACTTTATATTTCAACGGCTAAATTTTGAGTTGCAGTTTAAAACTTGGTGATTTTCAACAGGCTTCTGTAGAATAATGAGAAGGGAAACTTCGGGCATTCCAGCCCTAGCATATCTCCTCATCAAAATTGTGAAGGTTTGGGATGTAATGAGGCCCTGTTCTCTCATGAGGCCAACTAGAACCCAAGTGGAATCGAACTCGCACATATTGGTCATCATGTTGATCATCAAATTGAAAGAATTAGTGGTATGCATGAAGCCTAACTGGTTGGCTGCCCATGAGAAGCACCTCAGCATGGGTTTCCATGAATACTCAACCCTCTCTAGAAGCTTCTCCATGAGTTGTGGGTATATCTGAACCCCATAGTTGTCAAATTCACTCTCCATGTCATCGCCATTCTCCCACACGATTTTTCTGATCTTTGCGAGCATGGAACCTTCTTCGTCTTTGGTCAATTGTTTTCTTCCCTCTGCAATTGGTGGTTTTGGAGTGGTGCTCTGATCGTGGTAGAGTTTGAGAGGCCAATCCCATTTAAAAAATG
This sequence comes from Pinus albicaulis, assembly GCA_034641835.2. Classification (NCBI taxonomy): domain Eukaryota; kingdom Viridiplantae; phylum Streptophyta; class Pinopsida; order Pinales; family Pinaceae; genus Pinus; species Pinus albicaulis. The sequence continues at coordinate 69,811 of JAXQQM020086445.1, read as the reverse complement.
TATTACTGGGATCCAAAAGCCATGGGCGATCAGAGCATGCAACTCTACTTAAATTCCTCTTCTTTGAAAAATGCGATACAGAGATGGCGAAAAATGGTGGCAGGTGTGACTAGCCAGTGCCATTGCCAATGATGGGGCTGCTTCGAATGCTTTTCAGTACCAAGAACAATATATGTGATTCCCTTGATTTCAAATATATAAAAAAATACTTTCCCAATACCAAGGAACTATATATGCAATTCCCCAATTTCAAAGATACAAGAAATTATTTTGAAAATGGTGGTCAATATTCAATGAAATAAGATGATATTTTAAAGTCCACGAGACTATCAGACTATTTTGAAGATATGTTAAATAATTTTGAAAGTGCGTTAATTAGTTTATGTGGACCCATAACTCACAGGTCCACAGTATTGTTAAAAAATATAGATTCGTCTGTATCACTGGACTTCAATATTTATTATTTCCTTCGGCGTTTTTTTGCACTGTCATGTGCAAATGCTAGTTTACTTACTCTTGGATTGTTTTCACAGGTTGAGAGGTCATAATCAAAATTAAAAACACAAAACCATTTTCTTAATCAAGTTTATTTCCTTGTAATTTTTGTTGGAGAAATCACAGCGGAATTCATTAAACAATTAACATACAGCAATTAAACCAAGCACATAAAGACACAGTGATTTTACCGTGGTTCACCCAAACCTCCTGGGCTACGTCCACACAACAGGGCATTGGCAGTCTTTATTAATTCAAACAGGAGATTACAATTCTCACACACTCTCTCAAAAACAAACGTATGGAGACCTGTTATATAGCAGGAGAATCTAACAGCCTCATAAATCCTCTCAACTCAAATTTAGGATGCATTAACTCCCTCCCAACAACCTGGAGTTAATCTAGCAACAAAATTTCTATTGTTGTCACCTACTGAGATTTTTGCCTATTTTATTCAAAACAGAAAATCTCAACAATCTCCACCTTGACAACAATTAGCCTGATGCCCTGGTCTTTATTATTTTATCTTTTCTGCAAGCCAAGAGAAGCCAAACACCAACGCAGCTTCTCCAACAAAACTGGTTTCGTGAACATGTCTGCACAGTTTTCCTTTGTATGTACCTTTTCAAGAGAGACTCCCCTTTCAGTGATAACCTGTCTTACAAAATGGTACTTAATTGGAATATGCTTTGATTTACTATGATAGGCCGGATTCTTAGCCAAATTTATTGCACTTTGACTATCACAAAGTAACCCGATGTTGTCCTGTAACCTACCAAACTCACCAAGCAAACCTTTCAACCAAACTGCCTCTTTGCAAGCATGCGAAGCAGCAATGTATTCTGCTTCAGTAGTGGATAAAGCAACAATGTTTTGTAGCTTTGACATCCAGCTAATAGCTCCACCTGCAAGAGTAAAGACATACCCTGAATTTGACCTTCTCTTATCCAAATCACCTGCAAAATCAGAATCAACATACCTGCAAACAAATTCACTACTCTTATTGTAAGTAATACAATAACTACTTGTGCCTCTCAAATACCGAAGCACCCATTTCACTGCTGACCAGTGTTCTTTACCCGGATTTGCCATGTACCTGCTGACAACCCCAACTGCATGTGAAATATCTGGTTGAGTACAAACCATCGCATACATCAAACATCCTACTACATTAGCATATGGAATTCGAGACATATAATCCTTTTCTTCATCTGTATTAGGACATAAACTCGAAGAAAGCTTAAAATGGGAAGCTAAAGGGACTGACACAGGCTTCACATTATTCATACCAAATCTCAAAAGTATTTTCTCAATATACTTTTGTTGTGATAGCCATAGCTTACCATTGCTCCTGTCTCTGAAAATCTCCATGCCCAAAATCTGTCTTGCTGCTCCTAGATCTTTCATATCAAATGTCCTTGCCATCTGAGCCTTCAACCTGTTGATTTCTTCTATGCTTTTGCTTGCTAAAAGCATATCGTCAACATACAATACTAAGATAATGAATATGCCATTTTTCAATTGCTTAAAATAAACACAATGATCATATTCACTTCTAACATATTTCTGACTCAACATGAAAGAATCAAACTTCTTATACCACTGCCGAGGCGACTGCTTCAGGCCATATAATGACTTCTTGAGCCTGCAGACAAATTTCTCATTGCGATGCTGAACAAACCCTTCTGGTTGTTCCATATAAATCTCCTCATCTAAATCACCATGTAAAAATGCAGTCTTAACATCTAGTTGCTGTAATTCTAAATCAAGCAAAGCAACTAATGCTAACACAATTCTAATTGAAACAATTTAACCTCCGGGGAAAAAATCCTCATGAAAGTCAATACCAAATTTTCTCTCGAGAAACCCTTTTGCAACCAGACGCGCTTTGCTTTGTACCCGTCTTCCGTATCATTCACACCCCGTTACAGCTTGAAAACCCATTTACACCCCACATTTATCCTGTCTTTCGGAAGCTCAACCAGATCCCATGTGCCGTTCTTACTTAAGGCCCTCATTTCGTCCTTCATGGCTGCTTTCCACTTGTCACTTTTCGAACCTTCTATTGCTTCCTGATAAGACGAGGTTCATCATTGTTAGCCGTCGTGCTAAATCAACATAATCATCATACTCTCGGAGGACGTTTGATCCTTGTAGACCTCCCGTAAGGATGTTTCTGTGCTTCGATGCTTCCACAATTGGGTGACTACCATCTCGTAGAAACTTCTTCATAATCACCATCTCGAGACCCTGCTCATGACCCCGTTCATAACTGACCAAACCCGTTCAGCGACTAGCATCCGAACTATGGTCATCATGACTATCATTAGAAGTGTTGTCAACCTGAATGTGCTGAAAATCAAATACATCATCCTGTTTCAATTTACTATCTACATCTAACTGTACAAGAGAGGATTCATGAAACTTTACATCTCTGTTGATGATGATTTTGCGGGTAGTAGGATCCCACAATCTATATCCCTTTGTTCCATTACCATACCCAACAAAGATATACCTTTTAGACTTTGGATCTAATTTAGTTCGTTGATGTTTAGGCACTAGAGCATATGCATCACAACTAAACACTCGAGTTTAGAATAGTCACAAGGGTGTCCTTTCCATACCTCTTGCGGAATCTTGCAACACGTCGTCGATGGAGATCGGTTTATCACATGACAAGCTGTTGCCACTGCTTCCGTCCACAACTCCTTCTGGAAACCAGCGTTACTCAGCATACTCCTTGCTCTCTCCAAAAGAGTCCTGTTCATGCGTTCAGCAACTCCATTTTGCTGAGGAGAATAAACAGTGGTCTTATGTCTCTCGATCCCTGCATCCTTGCAATAGTTTTCAAACTCCTTGCAGGTAAACTCATCGGCATCGCGCTCTAAACATTTTATTGTTCTACCAGTGCTGTTTTCTACCAATGCTCTAAACTACTTGAAAAATGAAAAAACATCAGACTCTCTTTTCAACATGTAGACCCACACCTTCCTAGAAAAGTCATCAATAAACGATACAAAATATGACGAGCCACCATATGACGTTGTAGGGGCTGGACCCAAAACATCCGAATGGATAAAACATCCGAATGAATATAATCAAGTATCCCTCTACTAGTATGTTTGCCTGTTTTAAATTTTTGTGTACTTTGTTTTCCAAACAAGCAATCCTTACAGAAATCTAACTTTTCAGACTTTAGATTAGGAAGTAATTTGTGATCAACCAAAATCTTTAACCCTCTTTCGCTCATATGGCCCAAACTTTGATGCCATAGGCGAATGGAACTACTTTCATGTTCAGACACCGTAGACACATGATCTGACCCTGTTCTTCCTTCTAATTGAAACAGATTTCCTACTTTCTTAGCCTTTATTACTAGTAAGATACCTTTATAGATTTTCATAACTCCACCTTGAATTACAGTTTTATATCCATTCGTACCCAATGCTCCTAAAGAAATTAGATTTTTTCTTAAGTCTGGAACATGTCTCACATCTGTTAACAATTTAATTGTGCCATCAAACATTTGCAGTTGTATACTTCCTATCCCAACAATATTAGATGTGACATCATTACCCATGTACACGACTCCATCATTAATCGATCTATACGTCTTAAACCATTCTCTATGAATACACATGTGGTTCGATACCGAATCTAACAACCAATGTTGATCATGTTTTGACATATTAACAGACAATACTTCATCACTCATACCTGAACCAGATGCCGAACCTGTATCTATCGTGTTAGCTTCCTTCTTTTCTATTGAAGAGCCTTCTTTAGCAGCCTGCTGTCGCTTCCAGAAATCCTTCTTCAGGTGTCCAGTTTTCCCACAATACCAGCACTTCACCTTTGTCTTCTTTCCTTTAGACTTTGAACGAGAGTTGATATGCTTACCCCCGGAGTGTCTCTCTCTTGAGCAATCTCTGGCCATCATTACCTCTGACATAGAGGTGTCTGCATTCGACTTCTTCCTCGTCTCCTCAGACAACAAGGCTCCAACCACATCGTCAAACTCAAGGATGTCTGCAGTACTAAAGCTTATGGAAGTAACAAAGTGATCCCACGATTCGGGCAATGAACACAATAGAGTTATTCCCTTATCCTCTGAATCAAATTTTACATATATACTTTGTAATTGTACCAATAGAGTATTGAAAACATTCAGATGGTCAGTAATCGAGGTACCTTCATCCGCAAACCATAAAGCTGTCGCTTCAGGAGAATCCGATTTGTCAAAGATTTCGTCATGTAGAGCTTTTCAAGCTTCATCCACAAGTCTGCGGCGATCTTCTCTGACACAATGTTGAACAGAACGTCATCCGCCAGACATAACCGAATTGCGCTCAGAGCTCTGTCATCCAACTCATCCCATTCATCCTCCGTCAAGGAAGAAGGCCTTTTGCTTTTCCCTAACAGCGCTTTTGCCACGCCTTGTTGAATCAGCAGATCGTGCATCTTAACCTTCCAGATCTCGAAATTATTCTTTCCATTAAACTTCTCAATTTCAAAACGGGCACTCTGAGTTTTGGCCATCTTGTATAAAACAAACAATCTCCAAATCCAACTTTTAAATAAAGAATGCCCTTTTTTAATTTATATTTTAATCAAAAAAAAAAAATTTGATTAAAAATTTCCCTTGCCTTAAAAAACAAATGCTACCCTTCACCTTATAAAAAAGGCTTTTCTCTTAAAAGACAATAAAGTCAATATTACACTTTGACAAAAGTGCACCTTATAAATCGATATATATAAATCGATTTAAAAAACATTTAAATATGTATATCGATTTGATAATATAATTGATTTGTGTTTTGTTTAAAAAAAAAAAAACATTCAATAAAAATCGATTTGTTTTTTTTGTGTTCAAAGGCATAAACCAGCGTTATAAAGACTGCATATCGACTTAAATTTCAACGCTGTCCAAAATTTCAAATTCAACGCTGTTCAAAATTTCAACGCACAACAAAACCTGCAAATCAATCCATGCAACGCGAACTTGGCCCTCACAGCTTACGGCGCTATTGGTTTCACACAGTTCTGGTCTGTTGGCCGATTCACCAGCATTCAACGCACTAACAGTTCTGCGCACCATTCAACTGAATACACCATTCGACCTCTACGCTGGAGTACGCACCAGGTATATATATCACCTACGCACCATCAGTGGATATACGCTCCACGCAGCAGTGCACCTCCACGCAGGTGGAACAAACGGCCTCCACTCAGCAATGTACAGGCACCGCCAGCACCCTCTCCACTGCGCGCTCCTCCAACATGCTCTGATACCAATTGTTGGAGATCAGATGCACAGGAAATTAAACAAATACTCAGCACAATAATCATGCACAGGAAACACAAAAATTTAACATGGTTCACCCAACCAATCTGGGCTACGTCCACCAAACATAGGCATCAGCAATTCTTTATTAATCAAACAGGAGATTACAAACTCTCACACTCTCTAAACAATCCGTATGGATACCTGTTATATAGCAAAGAGAATCTAACTGCCTCATAAATCCTCTCACATCAAATTTAGGATGCATTAACTCCCTCTCAACAACCTGGAGTTAATCTAGCAACAAAATTTCTATTGTTGTCACCTACTGAGATTTTTGCCTATTTTATTCAAAACAGAAAATCTCAACAATATCGATCTGCCTTGACTCCCATGAACATAGATTTGAATGTTGCACAACGTTCCTTTCCTATTGTATGGGCACCTGCAAAACATATCAATCAATTTTGTTTTAAACTCTCCAGAGCGAGCAAGTCCATTTGAAAAACTTATCAGATTTCCTGTTTGGAAAATAATGATTTTTTTGCAAAAACTAATATATCATTGTTTTAAATTTTTGTGAGTGTATATTTCAAATATATTCTAGAATCAGATTCTGAAATATTCTCAAAATTTACAATCCATAAAGATCCTCTTGTTAATTTGACCCTATGTCAGTTTCATCCTATTATAATTTGTTCTTATGAACTCTGTACTTAATAGATCATTTGTTCTGATGAACTCTTTGAAGCTAAATGGATAAATAGATGGGCCAACCTGAAAGTGTGACCAGATCGTTCTCTGTGAGGCCTACATCCTTAAACTTGGAGATGAGTATTTAAATATTTGATGTGGGGGGAGGAAGTCCGTTGTCTGCTGCTGCTTTGCTTGCTGTTAGACTGTCTCTCCTCCCCAACTGCACCAGCCAGTATGGTCCTCCCGTCTGTTCATAACATGAAGAAATGTCCAATGGTACTTAATTTTTGAATTGGCCAATGACATTTTGAGAAATATAGCCTCCAACAATAAATTTTACCAAGACCACAGAATCCCGGGTTGCCATTGCATGGATATCAGCACAAAACCTTTCCAGGGCATGCAGATTCAAGTTCTTCTTTGATGCCGTCTATAACTTTGAAACCATGGGCAGAGTTGATCTGATTGGGACCTGCTGTATTCTCTCCCTTAAAGGTGTCAGTGTCATCCAGCAGCAATGAAGCATCACATCCCTACACATAACTTATCTTTCTTCATCAAATGACAATTACAATTCAAAGGAAATTTTCTATTTAGCAAACCTGTTTAAACTTTATAATGATAATGTACACAGGCCTGAAAGTGCCATCAAACACTCAGAGAATACACAACAACTTACCAAGAAAACAGATATACATTAGACAATAATACAAAAATTATACTACCCTGAACAATAATACATTGACATAAACAAAACCTATATATGAAAAGCATCTTCAAAATGTTGTTATTTAGACCTCCAGCCACAGCTAGAAAACCAGTAAACTCTACCAGATGTAGAAATTCAGAACTAGAAAAAATAGCGAACTCTATCTTGATGAAGCGAATTGGGTATAAAAATATATAATTAATAATCCATGTATTCATAACAAAAAGCAAGGAGAATAACTTAATATCAGTCAGATCAACCCTATTAAGAAAGAAGCACCTACGTCGCTATTTTATTTTTCCTAACTTACGAATACCAATAAAACATAAACTCATATATATGAAAAAAAGCAAACCAAACGGGATGGTTACCCAAAACTTCACAAAAGGAATTCATGCTTATTCACATTGTTGGAAGAAAAACAATTCAACTCCGAACAAAAACCATGAAAATCTGCTCTTAGCTTGAGCCTTACTTACATTAACAAAGAAGTCATGAAAATGCAGGCGAAGAAGTGAAGCAGCCATGGGAGCCTTATGAGCTACATCTCTTTGAACTCCAGCGAAAACAATGGATTCAACCTGTGGAAAAGTCCATAGATAGTAATCAGGTCTTAGTGATCCAGGAGGGTTTGCTCTCGAGGTTACCCATGCAAACATGAACCCTAATACAAAACAAAATCTCAGAACAGCAGCCATGGTAGAGCTCCACAACACAAGTATTTTTCATGTGAATATCCTACAAAGGATTTTTATTTATCTGAAAATTTTGATAACTTGCTCGTTGAGATCTCTTTAGCTTTGGGTTTCACCGGGTAGAAGAGCTCGCCATGTCACTGTCAGGGCTTCGTTCACACTGGTTGTCTAAGCACGTATAAAACTGAATAGATTTACATCGTTTCTTCATGTTATGTGTGTTTTTATATTGACTTTGCCTCTGACTTTGTCCATGTGTGATGTGGAATATTAGAGTTGTTAGAGTGAGAATTCCTGCTCACACATTATAGAAGCAATCACTGAGTCTTGTTAACCAAATGCATATTATGCATTTCTCACCAATGCTGTTAGCAACCATTCAATGGAGATTATATTAGTGTTTATTAAAATTCCAAAAAAAAAAATATATTGAAGTCTTCGAATTTTTAGTTTTTGATACTTTTAGTGGAATTGTATTGAAAACTAGGTCTTTAAATTTTATTAGAAAGAAGAGATTGTAAAAATTAATTGTGTGATAAAAAAATTTCTTTATTTTCAAATTCAACCCTTTCTTACCATCTCTAATATATATTATATATTTCATATGTATAATTAAAATTGATATGCATGTTATTTATAGAGTTTTGGATAGATGTGATAGGGTGTTTTGTTAAGGAACTCTTTGATGTGAAATTATTGGTTCAATTTTTTTCCTCAGTAGATATGATATGCATTGGGCATGATTGTTAAATTTTTTTATACAAAGGAAATTGTTTGACTTTAACTAAGACAACAAGTTGCTAAAATTTATACAGATTTGCGGAACTCACTTAATCCATACCATATAGTTGCGGAAACTAAATAATGCAAGTCTTCATTACTGGCATTAACCAAACTTTATATTACAATTTCAAAACATGAAATACATTCACATATGGAGGGTGCAGCTTTACATTCACCAAGGTTGCAGAGTAACACATAGTGAAACCTGTTTTCACCCGTCCACGATTTTCTCCTTCTTGTCACTTTACACAACACTTGGACTTACATGTAAAATATAAACATATATATCTAAGACATTTAATTAGTGACATAAAAAATTTAATACAATGGATGGGAAAATTTGACTTTCTGAATTTTAAGGAGTTTGCATGAATTAAACAACACTTGCGGATTAATTGTTTGCCTATAGTCATTTACTAACCTTGCATTCAATTTATATTTGACTTTAATTATTTAACTATGTTGCAGAATGGGTTATGTTCTATGCTCAGAACTTGTCTTTCTTTTCAAATTCAATCCGAAACCTGCAAAACATTTACTGAGGTATGCTTGATGTCAAAATAATTTAATGCCGTGGTTGGGATTAATTTTCCAACACTCCCCCTTAATCTCTACTACCATCATTGACCATTCCCAAACAATCTGTGAGATAAACAAAATTTTCATGTGCCAATGATTTTGTGAAGATGTCTACAAATTGTTCTTCTCACCTGCAATGTTGCAACACAATCTCACTGTTGTTAACCAATTCTCTTATCAAAATGATATTTCGCATCAATGTGCTTTTTCCTCTTGTGAAAAAAATAATTCTTTGATAGTGTGATTGCTGAACTGTTATCACAAAAAATAGTGGTTGCTCCATCTTGTTCATGACATAAATCCCGCAACATGCTTCTCATCCAAACTGCTTGAAATATTGTTGTTGTTGCGGCGACGTACTGAGCTTCTGCTATTGACAATGATACTATTGGCTACTTCGTGGAAGCCCATGAAATGGTTCCCGAACCCAAATGAAGAATATATCCTGACATGTTCTTTTTGTTATCAACACTTCCTGCCCAATCACTGTCAGTGTAACCAATCAGCCTAAAATCATCAGTTGCGGAGTACAAAATGCCATACTCTTTTGTCTCATTGACATACTTTAAAATTATTTTCGCTCTTTGCCAATGTCTCATTGTGTGTCTTCATGAACCTCGACACGAAACTCACTGCATACATTATATCCGACCTAGTTGCGGTCAAATACATTAGGCTTCCCACCATGTTTTTGTATAATGCCGGATTGACATTGCTGCTATAATCTTCCTTGCTCAACTTCAACCCCATGACACTTGGAGTTGGTGTTAGCTTGTTGTTCTCCATATTGAACCTCTCTAAAATTTCTTCTACATACCTTGCTTGGGAGATAAAAATTCCATTTTCTGTTTTCTTCACTTCTATGCCCAAAAAATATCGTAGCAACCCCAAGTCAGTCATTTCAAACTCACTTTTCATGGCTGCTTTGAAATCGGTGATGAGAAAATCATCACTCCATGTAAAAATAAAATCATGTACATACAAAATGACAATAAGAAGCTTACCGTCATTTTCTTTGATGTAGAGATTAGGTTCACCGTCACATTTTTTGAACCCATTTTCCATCAAGTAAGCATCTATCCTGCTATACCATGCATGTGGTGCTTGCTTCATCCCATAGAGAGCTTTCTGCAACCTACACACCTTGTCTTCTTGGCCTTCTACCTCATAACCAGTAGGTTGCGCAACATACACTTCCTCTTTTAGCACTCCATTCAAGAACATTGATTTCACGTCCATTTGATACACCTTCCATTTATGTTGCACGACAGTCGAAAACCCTATATGCACTGTTTCCATCCTCGCGACTGGCGCAAATGTTTTCACATAGTCTCTTCCATGTTACTACTTGTATCCTTTGACAACTACCCTTGATTTATGCCTTTCAATCTTGCCTTCAATGTTTCTCTTATTCTTATAGACCCACTTCACTTCAATAACTTATTTACCTTGTGGAAGGTCCACTAACTCCCATGTGTCGTTATTTTCTATTGCTCCTATATCTTCATTCATTGTCACAACCCATCTCTCTTCTTTGACTGGATCTTAAAAATGTATTGGGTCATCTACATGGCATAATAATGCAAATAATGAATTCTGACCAGCGTTGCTATCAACTTCATCTTGCTCATAAATTTCATTTAAATTTTTGAATTTTGGTCTTCTTATGCTTACTGAAGATGGTCTTGGTGTTGTGCTTGAAGTAGATGGAGTTGTGGATCTTTGTGGTGTGCTTGGAGTAGCACTTGCTTGGTTGCACAACATTATCCTATTATTTGTTTGTGGTGTCACATGTTGACTGCTTTGTTGAGCTTGTGTAGGTGGAGGAGGAGTCACTGTTGAGGAATTACTTGTTGCAGTCAATTCCTATTTTTCTTCATGTGAAATACATGTCTTTACATTTATTGTCTTCTCTAAACTTCCATCCCATGCTTCCCCTTCTATGAACTGAACATCTCTGTTTATTATTACCTTCTTAGTTGATGGATTGTAGAGCTTGTATGCCTTGGATTAATCACTCTATCCAAAAAATATACATTTCCCCCCCTCGTTGTCCAACTTCTTCCTCAACTCATCTGGGACATGTGCATACGCCACACACCCAAACACTTGCATGTGAGTGACATATTGCTTTCTTCCACTCCATGCCTCTTCAGGAACTATGTTAATGACACTTTTGGTTGGACACCTATTAATAATATATGTTGCATAAGAGACACCTTTAACCCAATAATAATTTGGCAAATCATTTTCCTTCAACATACTCCTTGCCACTTCCATGATGGTCCTATTCTTTTTTTCCACGACACCATTTTGTTGAGATGTATGCCTTGTCGTAAATTTCTTGTGAATTCCATGCTCCCTGCAGAAAATGTATGAAGTCCCTTGAGAAAAATTCACCACCTTTGTCAGTCCTCAACACTTTGATGTAGTGTCCACTTTACTTCTCAACAAGAGATTTCTAGTGGTAGAAGTGGTCAAACACCTCACTTTTCTGTTTTAGGAAAGATACCCATGTCTTCCTTGTGTAGTCATCTATGAACGTCAAAATATAGTGGTTTCCACCAAATGATGATGTTTGCATTGGTCCACACAAATCTGAGTGGAAAATCTCCAAAGGTGCCATTGCCCTTCTGACTTTCCTGCTATAAATGATTCTTTATGTTTTTTTCCCAAGATACATCCTTCACATAGGTTGTCCGGTTTTTCTATGAGTGGAAATCCCTTCACCATACCTTTCTTATGCAAAAAATTCAAACCTCTAAAGCTGAGATGACCAAATCTGAAATGCCATAGCCAATTTTCATCTTTGATTTGTGCTTGAAAGTTTTCTTGTGTGACAACTGCTACATTTCATTCATCTTTGTGTGAATTCATTGATAGTTGTCCTTGAACACCTCCTTCCTTCAAGTGTGATTTTAGCTTTAGAGGAAACATTCTATTGTTTATCGTGTGAACTCTTGCAATCAACTGTCTACTTGGAGGCTTATCCAAGATTGTGCACACATAATTCTTGAAAAAGACATTGTAGCCTTTTTGCGTGAGCTGTCCAATGCTTATGAGGTTGTGCTTCAAACCAAGAACGAAGTAAACATATGACATGAAATTCTTATCTCCTTTCTTTGTTAGAATGTTGACTCTACCTTTTCCCATGACAGAGACTTTGGTATCAGTCCCTAATGTTACTTCATATTTTAAACTTTCATCTAGATTGGAAAACATTTCTTTGTTTCCAGTCTTGTGGTTGCTACACCGTGAATCTAAGAACTATATATCTCCTTGTTTTTCATGTGCTACATTACAAGCTAAAAACATGTTATCATGGTTCTGATTTTCCTTTATAAAATTTGCACTTGGTTTGCTACTTATGCCATATTGCTTCTTTCTACATTCATTTGCATAATGACCATACTTCTTACAATAATGACACTGAACTTGAGATTTATCATACCTATGTCCTTATGCTTGATTCTGGCTTGGGCCTTGACTTGGATTTTAATTGCTGCCCTTTCCACTTGAGCTTGAAGGGCTGCTTCTTCCACCTCTATGTGGGATTCTTCCTCTTCCTCTATAATTTGTTCTTCCTCGACCTCTACCTTGACCAAATGAAACTTGTGTCTTGAAGACATGCTTCAATGATGAGTTTGTTGCTTTGTTCAATCTGTGTTCATGAGACATCAGTGATACATGAAGCTCATCCACTAAAAACTATGAGATACCTTTTGTCTCTTCTATGGCCACAACTATGGAATCAAACCTTGTTGGCAGACTTCTTAAAACTTTCTTAGCAATTCTCCTTTCCTCAAGTTTTTCACCATGAGACCTGATTTGGTTAACCAACCCAATTCTATGTTTGAAAATGAGTCTACATTCTCATACATTTTCATGAAAATTGTCTCAAAATATCTTCTCAACATTTGTATTTTTGTTGTTTTCACCTTTGCCATGCCTTGGTAAGTTGTCTGCAGGGTATCCCATGTTTTCTTCGACTTTTTTGCTACTGCAATCCTTGAGAAAATACTTTCATGAACTGCCTGGAAAATATAAAAGATGGCTTTGGAGTCCTTCTTCCTATTGTCTCTCAACAAATCCTTTTTTGCTTGTGCCAATGCATTGTATGCTACTGCATCTGCTTGTTCTTGGAAACCATTATCCACCAATTCCCAAATGTCTTGTGAAGAAAACAGAGGCTTCATTGTTATAGCTCAATAGTCATAATTTTTTCCATTAAACTGGGGTATTTGTGGATTAGTCAAGCTTGTGCTGGTTGCCATTTTCACTGTGTAACACAAAATTTATCACTCTGTGTAAAATTTTCTCACTGTATCTAAATTTTCTCACTGGTGGAGAATAAGCTCCACAAAAAACAACTTTTAACTCCTCAATAAAAACACTTCCTTTTAATGCGAGTCTTCATTTCAATACAAAGTGGCTGAGATTAAAATCACAACTATAGAGGAGAAAATATAATCAAATAGATTTACATTCACAAGTAACACACAATAACCTGAAGTAAAAAACACTTGCTCATTAGTTGTTTGTCCATAGGCATTTACTAACCATGCATTCAACTTCTACTTGACTTTAATTATTCATACTCATTTACTAACCATGCATCAATTTCTACTTGACTTTAATTATTTAACTCTGTTGCGGAATGGGTTATGTACTATCCTCAACCTCCAAAACATTTACTAAGGTATGGTTGATGTCAGAAGAATTTAAGAATTTAACGGGGTGGTTGGGATTAATTTTCCAACAATGATGATAAAGATGTAGTCCTACCCAACTTACAAAAAAGTATTCACATGCATGTTATATATTTTTCACAAATGCTATTAACATACATACATTTAATGAAAATTATATATTATCTTTTAAATATTATAATTTTCATTAAATGTTGTTTATAAAATTTAATATTTATTAAAATTTATTGAAACTGAATTTTTTACTAGGAATGTATTGAAAATTATGATTTTTTAATTATAATAAGAAGAATGAATAGCTAAAAACTAATGGTAAGATAATAAAAAAGTTATTTTATTTTCATATTCAACTTAACCTCTCACAACTCTGATGACATTATTTTATAAAATACTATTTCATAATTAGAAAAAGCAATTTTAATTTTAATTGTAATTAACCTTATGAAAAAACCTGCTCAAATAAATACCTTTATCTAAAACCTCATCTCCTTTTGAAAGACCATCTTCAGAGTCTTTTGGTTTAGGTACCATAGTAGAAAAACAATGCTTCTGAGATTTTTTTTCTACAATCACTGCCATCACTGGGTCCTAATGGGATTTGAAAATTTTGTTGAACTGGTGTTGGCCATTCCATCAAAAGAATTCTAAATATACCATGCATATAAATATTCAGCTAAAATGACAGATCTGAGTCACCTAATATCGAGAACCAATGTACGTGAGAGGTGCACCTTAAACTAGGTCTTTATTCTGAAATAAATATCAACCACTTTTCTTTGACCTATTAAGTGCCAAAACTGATGGTTATTTTGAATCGGCATCAGCTGACAACCATTCAAACAAAGTCGCTTAAAATATGTTTTTGAAAGTTGGTAGAGGCGTGTTTTTATTGTTAAAAGTAAGATTGGAATTTGACAGCTTTTGTTTTCTATCAACCATGCTTTTATTTTCTAATAATATTCAATAAATCCAAAATAACTGGTAACATCTATTCATCCGTACAAATAATAATATGGAAAATTCCTTATTTGGTTAGAGAAAATATTGAAAAAAAAAACTTCCAGAATCTCATCACCTACCAGCACTTTCCTGAGAATCATTGTCAACCCCATGTTCTACGGATTTTTGGCATTTTTCTTTCCCACCTCAAATTTGCACCAAACAGTCTCAACAAATTCAAAATCTTAATTTAAATTTTGGTTTTTCAAATGTTTTTCAATTAATTTTATCTAAAATATAATTTTTAAATTAATTTTATTTAAAATATAAAATTTAAATTTATAAAAATAACATGTCTGACTTGTAAGATCTATATAATCTTAATATTAATATTAATATTATATATTTTACATAACACATTTAAATATCTTAAAATTACAAAATTATATATATATATATATATATATATATATATATATATATATATATAAACTGAATCTTTATTTATTTTGGAATTAATATATTAAACAACCTGTTGAAATAACAACTCGTATATTTATCGGATCTGTAATGAATATATTAAGCTTATATGTCGTAGATGGTGGAATTAACAGTCGAATGCTGTTGTAGCCCCTGCATACCATCTATTTTTAAGGAGAAGTTGAACAACGGATTTTCATGGATCTTGAAGCAAAAGAGTTTTTAGTCTTTCAGTATTTCTTCTTAGTAAGTATTTGAGTGGTTGTTAACCATTTGCTTATTACAAAAAGAAAAATGATGATTTTCAATTCAGTATTGATTATATATATATATATATATATATATATATATATATATATATATATATATATATATATATATATATATAAGTTTTTAAGAGGTAGTTTAATTAATAATTTATATAATATGAAATTTGTGAATATTGAGAGATTGGATGTTCAAATCTCTCTTTGTGATAAGGTTTACTAATAAGATTTACTGGATCCAAGGTTCAAATCCGAGCATTTATTCCCTTATATTATTCAGTATCATATTTTTATCCTCTACCATGTCCCTAACAAAATGGTATATATAAGGTTGAGTTTTTAAATAGACAAATTGGCACTATTCCTATCACACTGAACCATAATAGCTCTATTACTTTTATTACTTTGTTGAGATAAGTATGAAATTCACCTTGCATAGCTATACAAAGAATTTGTGCAAAAAAATGGCAAAGAATAAGTGCAAAGTTGTAACAAGAATGGTGTCGTGATGTACTGAAACCGAGAACATATGCTATAGTGACGCAAAGAATAATGCGGATTAATGGCAAGAATTAAATGATATAGTGGAGCAAAGAACAATGTAGAGAAATCGAAAAAAGTGACCCATTGGTGGTTTAGAGAAAGTAGACATGCAAAACAATAAATGGTTTGTGGTTTATTTATTCTTATTTATTTAGTTTTAGGGAAATTTATTTAGTTCTAGGGAAAGAGGAAAACAAATTAAGAGATTGTGTTCGATCTTACTATTATGTTGTTAAAATTTCTCTATAATTGTGCACTTGGGTTGAGAGCACAAACACTTTCTATTGTCTATTGTGACTATTTAGTTTCTAAATAATATATTTTGTGTGCTTTATAGTGTAGGGGTATTCTTTTATAAGGGTTTGTTTAAGGATATCATGTTGTTAATGTTTGGTCTTTCTAAAGATATCACGTTGTTAATGGTTTGTTGTTCATTTCATTTTGTTTTAATTGATTTTAATTTCTACACATTCTTCTTTCATACATTAGGGCAGTAAGTGCATTTTTTCTTCCTTTCATTTGGTATTAGAGCTAGATCACCTCGAATTGAAGCTATTAGGTGAAAGGTGCTTCAATATAACATTCGTTTGAGTGAGAGCTTACAAAAAAGGAATTCATGCTACAAGGAAATGTCTAGAACATCTACATTAGAGATGGAGAAGTTTAAAGGGACTAAATTTAAATTATGGAAGCTTATGATGAATGATATTCTCATAAATCAAGATCTATGTATTTCAATATCTAGAACCAAACACATTGGGATGAAAGATAAGAGTATGTGGTGTTTGAAAGAAAGCAATAAACCCTTATTAGGCTTTTCTTGGACAATTTGGTATTACTGAATATTTTTAAAGAAAAAATTGTAGGAAATCTAGAAGAAGTTGTGGGATTTGTCTTAGGTTAAATCCTTAGTTAATTTGTTTTTTCTACTAGGAGGTTATTTTCCTTGAGAATGGGTTAGATGTGAATTATGTAGTTGAGAACATGGATGCATTTAATACTATTGCGACCTAGTTGATATCAATTAGAATGAAGAAGGATGAGGAGGATCATTGTATAACCCTTTTGTGTCTTTTACTAGATCCATGGGACAACCTAGTAATGGCCATGGGAAGCACTACAAATACATTGGTGCTTGATGAGGTCATGTATACTTTACTCTCAAATGAGGCGAGGTAGAAATATTTTGGATCTAATAATGAGGAATTTCCTATTTTTAAGATCAAAGGAGAAAGGAAATTAGAGAGAAAATGGAATATTAAAATCACATGGAAGACATAAGTCTCCTACAAAATTCAAGGAAGAATGTTGTGTTCACATTATGGCTAATTTTTTAGCCATGATATGAACCTTTATCAACTTGGATTGTATCATACCCTTGGTAATTGATAGTGGAGCTACAGGAGGATGGAAAGGTGCCAAATAGATAATATATTTTAATGATGAATTGATGATTGCAGAGGAGTTATAGGAGGATAGATAGGGTTTGGACATGCCTCATAAATTAAGGAAATAATATGGCAAATTTCTTTGCAAAGGCGCTGGCTTTTTCTTCAATATAACCTATCCACATTAGGATTCACGCATGCACAGTGTGAAGATTCCTTATTTTCGTTGGGAGCTTCATGAAAACAGAGTGATGATATTTTTTGGGAGAATGTGACATTCATGCGATGATTTCTATAGGTGGAAAATTGGAAAACCATGTGCACAACCATCAATGTTTCAAGAAATTTTATGTGCAAAGAAACCTAACATTTATCTAATGTGGTCAAACATTAATATCAACCAATACCTTCAATTTTCCTATGGTAATGGGAAGGAAAAAGAGTTACAAATGCCCAAGGAAGTGATCGCTAGTGTGCATTGGATGAGTTTGGTGTTATCTATCCTGAAATAGGTATTTGCACCAGTGTGTGAAGGTTAAGTGATATCAAGGTTTAATGATCTGATGACATGGTAAGTTATTTTTTCTAATGATGTGCAAGGGTCAGATCTAAATATACATTGGTCCAGGTTAAGTTTAATTATTCAACTCAGATACATACCATATATGCAAACTAGTAAATTCTTCTTTCATTAATGACTTAAGGTTCCTTTTATTCTATGTGCACCATTTGAAATTTTTTTGAGGTGCTTTTTCATAATCGCATCATATTTACGAGATATGTATTTAGTATTTTTGCATCATAAATAACATTGTTCTATTTATTAAACCCTAAAAATATATTTCGTTGTGTGACTGAGGCTTATGGTATCAATTTCTATAGATATATTTGAAGTCATCATCTACAAGAGCTAATTGATGTTAATTGTTATGAAACCAACTCCAAAAATAGAAGAAAAGAGAGATCAACGCCTTAGAAATAAGCCACTTAGAGGGGGAAACCTCCAATACATTACATAAATGAATAATTATTGGATGATACAAATGAAAAAACCTACTTCTATATATAGATAGGATCACAATATAATCCTAGCCAACCTAACAATAATAATGTAAGGGCACAATAATAACAATATGGGGGTTACACGGGTACAACAATAACAATAAGGGGGTTACACTAACAATAATAAGGGACTATACTAGTAATATAGGGACCTAACATGCTCCTCTCCTTCAAAAAAGTGTTGTCCTTAACGCTTGAGTAACTCCGAGTGCTTTTGTATAAAATTCTCATCCTCCCATGTAGAATCTTCAATGGGAAGGTTCTTCCATTTGATGAGATACTATGAAATGGGTCGATTTCGTAGCTGTCGAGTTCTTTTTTCTATGTCTGCTTCAGGTTCCAATATGGTTTTTCTTTCCTGATCAAGTTCTAGCAATATTGTTTGAACTGGAAGTTTGTCCCCTATAACCTTTTTTAAGCGTGAAACATGGAAAACTGGATGCACTTGCGAAGAAGCAGGAAGGTTCATTTTGTATGCCATAGTACCAATCTTTTACAACACCTTGTAAGGACCATAGTACATTGGTGATAATTTATTATCCTTCTTATATTGCTTGAGGGACATTTGTTTGTATGGTTGTAGCCGTAAGAATACCTAGTCTCCTACATCAAAACTTCTCTTACCGCGATGTTGATTTGCCTATTGTTTCATTCGATTTTCTGCCAAATTTAAGTTATCCTTTAAGAGTTGGAGAACTTATTATTGATGCCCGATATGATATTCCACTGCTTGAACCCTAGAATTTTCCCTTAAAGAAGATGTGATGGATGGTGGATGATATCCATAAAGTACAATAAATGAGGTCATTTTTGCTGCAGTATGGAAGGAAGTGTTATACCACCATTCAGCAAGAGGTAACCACTTGACCCATTGTGCTTTCTTATTAGATACAAAACAACGAATATATCCTTCCAAAAATTTATTCACTATCTTTGTTTTACCATCGGATTAAGGATGATAAGATGAGCTATGAGCTAGTTGAGTACCCAAACAAGAAAATAATTCCGTCCAAACATTTCCAGTAAAAATGGGATCTCTGTCATTTACAATAATCTTCGAGTTTCCATGTAGCTTTTTAATTGTTTCCATAACTGCAGTAGCAATTGTACTTGCTTTAAATCGATGAGATAATGCACAAAAGTGTGCATACTTGGTAATTCTATCAGCTACCACCATGATGACACTCCTTCCTTCAGACTTAGGTAAACTTGTGATAAAATCCATTGAAATCTCCTCCCAATGTTGACTTGGAATGGATAAAGGTTGTAGAAGACTCATAGTCTTAATTGTCTCAACTTTATTTTGTTGGAAAACCAAACATTCTGCCACAAACTTTTGAATATCAGATTTAAGGCCATCCAAAAAAAAAAAATTCTTCACCTTGTGGTAGGTTTTTAAAAATCCTGAGTGTCCTCCTAAAGGAGAAGTGTGCAATTCCAAAAGAATATTTTTTTTTAGTTGGGAATTCTTGCAAATATAAGCGATATTTGTACCATAAGGAATCATTTTTCCAACTAAATGTATCATATGTACTAGGATCTTGCTGCAACTTCTGAATGAGTGTCCACACTTCTTCATCCTTCTTGCATTTATCCCTTGCTTCAGTTATCCAATCTGGTTGGATAATAGAAATGGAACAAAGAAGTGCTTCCACCTTTTCATCCTTTCTTGAGAGTGCATCTGCAACAACATTTAGCTTCCATTTTTTGTAGATGAATTCAAAGTCATAACCCAACATCTTTAACATCTTTGTGACCCATTTTTGTTGCTCTTCTAAAGATACTCTTTGTTCCAAAAAGTGTTTAAGACTATCATGATCAGTTGTTACCTTGAAGTGTCTTCCCAATAGGTAAGGTCTCCATTTCTTTAGTGCATGTAGTATTGCCAACATTTCCTTTTCATAAATAGCGTTTTGTAAATACTTTCCTTTGATTGAATGACTTTCAAAAGTAATGGGTCTTCCTTCTTGCATTAAAAAATCACCAATTACATTTCCTGAGGCAATACATTCCACAATAAAGGTGTTTGTGAAGTTTGGCGTAGCAAAGACTAGTGCTAGGCACATTGCCTCTTTAAGATGTTCAAAGGCCTTAGTTGCTTCAAAAGTCCATGACAATGCATCTTTCTTCAATAATGTTGTTAGAGGTGCTGCTATTCTCCCATAATTCTTAACAAACTTGCAATAATACCCTGTTAACCCGAGAAATCCATGCAACTGCTTTATGGTTGTGGGGAATTTCCATTCCATAATGGATTTAAATTTTATTAGGGTCTACCTTAACACCCTCTTGAGATATAATATGACCCAGATATTCCACCTCTTTTACTCCAAAGAAACATTTGGATGTTTTTGCATATAATTGTGTCTCCTCCAATAGTTTGAGCACCCTGTCAACATGTTGAACATGATCCTTCCAAGACCTGCTGTAGATTAGTATATCATCAAAAAATACTAGCACGAATTTTCTAAGGAAGGGTTTGAAAATGGAATTCATCAACACTTGAAATGTAGAATGTGCATTGGTAAGGCCAAAAGCAATGACCAAAAATTCATAATGACACTCATGAGTTCGAAATGTTGTTTTTGGAATATCTTTAGTCTTCATTCTAATTTGATGATATCCTGAACGAAGATCCAACGTAGTAAAATAAATTTCTCCATGTAATTCATCCAATAATTCATCAATCACAGGAATGGGAAATTTATCTTTAATATTGAGCTTATTGAGCTCCCTATAATCCAGACACATGCACCATGATCCATCTTGTGCAACAATACTACTAGAGCATAGAAATAACTTTGACTAGGTTGAATTATACTAGCATTTTTGTAATCATACATTCAATTTCTCTCTTTTGGACATAAGGATATCTGTAAGGCCTGATGTTTGGAGGAACACTTCCTTGAATCAAATGAATAGCATGATCATGATCATGAATAGGTGGGAGTCCTTTAGGAGTATCAAACACCTTGGAATGATTTTCCAAGACTTTTTGGAGATCTGGAGAAATAGATGATTTTGATGTTGAAACTTCTAATGAGCATAATTGTGTAATTACGCCTCATTTTTCTTTCTTTAGAAGATTTTTCATGAAATTAGAGCTTATTATATTTCCTGGCTTCCCTGCGATACCCCGTAATTCGATTTCCTTTCCTTCCAAAAAAAAATTCAAGAAAAGTTCTTGAAAATTAAAATCTACCGTCGCCAAAGAGTGTAACCATTGTACTCCTAGTACAACATCAGCACCTCCCATTGGGATGGAAACAATTGGACTATTCAATACATATTCCCCCATGGATATCTTGATATTATGACATTTTCTAGAGAAATTTATAGTTCCTCCATTTACAACCATCACTTGACATTCTGGTGTTGGGTATAGGAAATAATTCAATTCCTTGGCTACCTTGAAATGAATAAAATTATGGGTATTGCCTGAATCAATCAACACTATTACCTTTTTCTTCTTGATATTTCCTTCTATCTTGAGAGTTTGAGGAGTGGTAATTCCTACCAATGCATTACCTGATATGGCCGGACTCATTTCTTCTTCGTCTAGGGTTTCTTCCTAGTGTATATCCTCTTCTTTTGAAGTTTCTTGTTCATTTTCTTCCTCCTCTTCACTATCTATGTAAAATAATTTCTTCTCAGCACAGTTATGACATTTAGTGTATTTTCTATCACAACTGTTGCAAAGACCTTTTGCTATTTTTTCTTCCAATTTTTGTGGTGTCAACCCTGTAGCTTGTGGAAGTCTAGGAGTAGCAACACTTCCATATTTATAGATGTGGCTGGTAGGCTTCCTTGTCGCCATAATTTACATTCAATTTTTTCTTTCAAACTTGAATGCCTTCTCCAATGAATCAGGTTCCCAAACATGAATTTCATGTTGGATTTTATCCTTTAAAGTCCCTATGAAGACATCAATCCTATGTTTCTCTGGAATATCAGTTACCCTTATATTCAATTTTTGGAAGTCCTCAATGTGCTCCACCAATGTGTTAGCCACCTATAAAAATTTTTCCATATCAAATGGTGGCTAAATCTTTTTAGCCTTCAAGAAACAATTTCATGACCAAATTGTGAGTTCTTGAAGTCTTATGATGAAATTTACTCTTTGATTTAATATTCACTGTTGTTTCACTTTTAATCCTAAAGAACCTTGTTGTTTACCAAAGAAAATTGCTTAAGAAGCCCATTTTCCACCATTTCATCCTTGTTTCCTCCATAAAATCCTTCAAAATCCCTTCATTTAACCTAAAAATCATCAAAACCCCCTCAAAACCTTATATCTCCCCTTTATTTGATTTTAAAAACTCTTCTTTCATCTATCAGAACTTCATTTTGGCTTAAAAAACACTATTTTTGGCCTAAAAATCCATTTTCTGCACATAAAGGTGTTAGGCCCCTGAGGGATTATATCCTTTACCACCTTTACCTTCATATTTCTAAAGCCCCACAAACGGGAGCTTAAAGGTTTAAAAAACATTTCCTGAACCTTTGTTTTCCTTTATTTTTCATTATCCCGGTGTTTTCGTCTGAGTTAATATGAACCGTCGATCTGTATTGATAAACGGCCATCGGGTTATCCACTCTTCTGCCCATTCATCTGGCCTTCCCTTTTCTCTCATTCAAAACTTCGCCCCTATATTAAATCGTAATCATTCGATCATCTAATCTGACGATCGGGACATAACGAGATAAGCCAAGACCCACCCACTCTGTGAAAAAGCACTATCGTAATCATAGTGGACCCCACATACATCCTCCACACATCTCTGCATCCATCGCGCTCAGCCCGCACCGTTGGAACTGTTGCCCCTCATCCGACGGGTTAAACTCCATATCGCATAATTTTTTCACCCAAGGGTTAACGTTTCAAAATTGCGTGATATGGGAAATTTTGAAAATACACGTGTCATTCATGGTATGGAATCGTATTTTTTTTAGCAAGACCACCTTCCCCCATTTTTTCGCGCGAAAACCATTCTCGGTTTTCCACCAAACCGCCGCCCTCTGCAACGTTGCTCCTAGTTCAATCCTAGCTGTCGATCTACAAAGATCAGACGGTTCTGATTTAATCTCGCCCCCATGTTATTTTCCACCTAACTTGCTCCCAAATATTTTCGCTTTTAATCTTGACCGTTGATCTTTGAGATCGAACAACTTGTGTTACATCGCAACCCATTCGTTTTCCCTTCATCCATTCTCCCAAGCGATTTCATTGGACGATCTCCACCATTGATTGTTCTATTCCAACGGCTCACATTAGATCGCGATATCATTTCATTTTTTCTCATCTGTTCTCCCAAATGCTCCATCGAGAGTTCTCCACCATAGATCATTATGATCTAATGGTCCACGTTCATCCTCATGCCCAAAACCCATCAGACCTGGTTAGCTGCTCTGCCAGGGTTTTCTTCACATTTTCCGTTGCAATCACGTCTACCTCCTCACTTTCCCTCCACTCCAGAGCCTATGCACGCAGTTAAACCATCTCTGCAGGATTTCTTAATAGATGTTTTGTGTTTTGCAGGGTTTTAAATGGTGTTTGCACTGTGTATTTCCACAGTCACAGATGTTAGCCACCAATAAAATTTGTCATACCAAATGGTGGCTAAAACATTTTTGGAGCCTTCAAGGAAAAAGTTTTATTGCAGAAAGTGTTATCTCTTGAAGACTCTTGAAGACATCACGTCCTTTGTTCATATCTTCACTGTTGTTTCCATTTTAAATTCTAAAATTCTGCCGATTTCATAGAGGAAAGACTGCTGCAAAATCCATTTTTCCCCTCCTTCCACTTCAAAACTAACCTCCATTTTTTTTACCCCTTTTTATTCCCATGAAATTCCTCTATTTTTTCGTTTTCCCCCTTTCCCATTCATGAAATCCCCTTTACAGAGTTTAAAACTCCTTTTTTAACTCTGCCGAAACCCCCAAATCCATTGAAAACTTGGAAAAATTTCATAAAAAATAAGTTTGTTTACCATAGGTTTAAGCCCCTTTGGGATAAGTCCTAACTACTTGCCCTCCATGTGCCCCAGCCCTAAAACTAGGCACTAAGCCCTTTTGGCGCTTATCACATCGAAAAAATCAGAGCGCATAAGTCTATTTGCCATGTTAAAAAGTTTCGATGCGATTAAGCCCTTGTGTATAAACCCCGATCATATTATTATTGTATATGAACCTTGTGCCCGCAATCGGGCGCTAAAACATTGAGAATAACCCATTCCCGATTAATTTTTCCTTTGTAAAACTCATAAACCCACTTACCTAAAGTTTTGGTCTAAACCCGTTGGAGTTATGATTTTTAATGAAAAAATGGGTAGATTGAAAAGCCCGCATCAAAAGTTCTGATGCGATTGAAGCCCCATTGTACTAAACTCCCCCCCCCCCCGCTTCACTCATATAACTCACACCCAGGACCAAGATTTTAAGTCTCGAGCCGCGAATCGCATCGGAGAAAATCAAATGGTTAGATTGAAAGACCAAGCCCGAAAGTTCCGATGCGATTGGCCCTCATATCCATAAAGCCCCGGTCCTTCACATTCCATATAATCAAAGGCCCCGCAGACGGGCGCCTATTCACTTCTTATATATAAACCTGCCCCCACAGCCAAAACCTTTATATTTATTAAAACTTTTGGTTTTTCATATGTTTCAAAGGGTTTCCGCCGGTTCGCTTTTAAAGCAACCTCTGTCGTTGATCTTAAGCCGATCAAACAACCTGCGCTACATCGCATCGCAAGTTTTCGATCGGGCACATTTTATTTCTCTCTCTGATTGGTCATCCCCTGATCAATTGAGAACCATTGATCTCCTCCCCACCTTCCTAGATCCAACGACCCACAATTTATCCGATTATTAGCCTTCCTCTGCCTTCAAAATCCTCCGATTTACTCTCCACCATTGATCTGATCCTCAGATCAACGATCTGCACTCAACCACTCCATCGCACTCCAAGTTCTTTGCCCCACTGATTGCCAAGCCCTGATTGTATCTAGGCCATATACGTGTCCAGATCGGATGGTCCAAATCGATCCTCCGACTTTGGTTATATTTTATACACCCTGCTCATAATGTTTTTCGTCCCATTACAATCTTTGATCTCTGCAGATCAACGGTTATTATTGACCCTTTCTCCACTTTGTTATTATTTCATCCAACCCCCAAATTCAATCTTGGCCGTCGATCTTCTACATCCAACGGCCCATATTAAACCCGACGAGCCTGCCTCCTATGGCTCCTGCCTTCTTCAAGATTTGATCTCCACCGTTGATCTCCTGATCGGACAGTCCATAATAAAACCTCCCCCCTTGCTTCCGCCCATGCACCTATCCATTATCGCACTCATTCTCTACCATCAGATCTGAGACCCCAGATTCAACGGCACACACGGAGTTTTGCGTAACTTTTAGCACATAAGTTAATTTCTCAAAGGGCACGCGATATAGGTGGTTTTCTGATGCCACGTGTCGGACAGGGACGCATATCTCATTCCAAAAGGAAAAACTGCCTACCCTCCTTTTCTCCACGTGAAACCCGTGGTTTTTGGTCCTGAAACCACTTTCCCTCTTTCGTCTTTGGTTTTGTCGCCTGCCTCCTCAGCCATTGATCTTATAGGTCCAATCCCATCCAACATCCCATGATCATCCCAACCCCCAACTCTATTTTTAACCATATTTTCCTCCTAACAAAGGTTTTTAACCTTATCTCATTGAATTTTCACCATTTCTTTATAAAGTGACTCCCTCGCTTTGTTTTCTCCCGATAAATCCCGACCATTGATCTCTGCACGATCAATGGTTCCGAATTTCCTTTTTAACCTCCCACAAACAAATCTCCTCCCACAACCTCTGAAGCAGTCTACCCAATAAACGCAGGATTTCATAACAGTTGTGTGTTTTTTGCAGGTTCAAATTAATTTCAAAATATTTTAAAGAGAAATGATAAAGTCGAGGGTGACGATCCTTAGAGCTTTTTTTATTTAAAGGGAAGCCATTCACAGGGTTCAAACTCCATGACTCGTCGATGCTTCATGGGCATTGATGCCACATGAGCCCTGTGCAGCCCTGCACATCAACAAGACACAATGTTATTTAATCAAATTAAAATAGTATCAGTGTCGAAGACAAAACATAGCAGAACAGAGGATTGAAGACAGTTTGGGGATTATGGCTAAGATTGATTATAAAAAGCCTAATCATCCAAATTAAAATAGTGATTAAAGAAAAATCAAAATATCATCAGACAGAAAGGCCTCCACCACCACAATAGAGGAAAATTGATTCCTCTCAGCTACCACAAAGCCACCTGTTGCCTCAAAGAATTTAAGCAAAGGCCGAAGTTATTGATCAGAGAGAAGATATTAGCCTCAGCGTAGCCGAATAGTTAATTCTGCCAAAGGAAACTAATGAAAAAAATATCAGAAGAGTTATTATATCATGAAACGAAGCCTTAAAAGTCAACAAAAGATCCCACTGAGCTTAAATCTTAATATAAAACATTTAATATAGAGGAAACATATGTAAGCTTCTTCATCGAGCCCCTCAAAGGCCGAGAAGCCTTAAGTCTGTATTAAATTCCCTGGTAGATCTTTTATCCTCTCCCACCTCCTCATTCCTTCTATAAATATTCCTGTAGAAGATGAGAAAATGTTGGTTGCAGAACTTTGAAATATACTTGTGCTCAAAACTTCCGATTGTAAATAGTTTTCAAAGGCTCTTGAAGCTCTACTTGTGATAGAATAGTTAGGTTGAGTAGTGAAGATGATTTCTAACCTAAAACACTAGACTTAAAGCTGTAACTAGTTTGAAGCATCAATACAAGCTGATTTATGGGATCCTGGTCTATGTCGACAGTCATGTTATTTCTTATTGTAAATTGTTATTTTATTTCTATTTTCACTTTGTTCATCTTATCTGATAAATAACAACAAGCATAGAGTTAGGATTTACTGTATATCAGTACCCTTCTCTAGCTGATAAGCTTTATCTAAATTTTTTCTTCCAATTTGTGTTATTTAGGAATGATTTAATTCAGTTTGAGCAGTTAGGAATGCTGGTGTTCCCTCATCCTACTGTCTTAGCTAAATATTGTTCTTGAAAGTGATTTTCAGTTTATGTTAAGTAGAGATGAACTAAGGAAGATATGGTGAGCCCTGGTCCTAGTTTTATCCCCAAAGACTATTTGAAAGTTTCCCTTGGAATGTGTCAAAAGCTGGCTAGTTTCACAGTACTTACCAGATCTTATACCATTCTTTGTTATCATTTTTGTTTCCCTTTGTGTTTTAAATGTTTTTCTATTGAGAATGTATCAAAGGCTGGATAGTTTCGAAGTACTTACCAGATCCTGGATTGATTTTATGTTTTTCTTAAGTGTATGTCAAAAGCTGGCTATTTTCAAAGTACTTACCAAATCGTTGCTCTTTGTTCTTCATTTGTTTAATTCCCCTTCTTGTTGTATCATTTCATTCCATAAATAAGCTTTAAAGAGATCCTTAGACAAAGATGACTTGCCGCATAGACCACTCTTGAACCTGGTTGTTTCAATTAAACCCTATTATGACTCCATAACCCAATGGACTAAAACTTGCATTTATCCATCTTTTTGGCCAAAGCTTGTTCTATTTGCTTGCAACTTCTCACCTTTGAAACTCTTTCCATTTATAACTTTTCACTCAAATAATAATCATGTTCAACCATCCAAAAAAACAAAAACCCTCGCCCTTCATAACTAGCCTAATATCATTACCCAAAACCTTAAAGATAAATCCATCTTTACACTTATTAGAGAGATACCTCTCCAGATTCAGGAGGGCTAGATCCTAGAATCCCAAAGTGGTTGAAACGGTGTTCTCCCTGCTGTCGTACTTTGCCAATCTTGCTAATTACAGGGAGCTAACAATAGACAGGTGACCATATGATTACAGGGTGACGATCCTGTGTCTTAAGCCACGGAGAAGGGAACCAGCAGGGTTTCGGGCTCTCAAAAACATCGATGGATCGCAATCCTCGATCCATTTCACAGAAACCCTCCAATAGCAGAAATCCACCTGTATAAACAAAACTGGTAAAGTGTATCAGAGTGAAGAAATCAAAGTTAAAGATGGATTAATGCCAAAACCTGAAGGTCAGAGTTTTAATCCTCAGTTTAAAGAATCAAAGACAGTGTTAAATACAAAGACCCAAAGGCTAAGTTCAAGGCTAAATTAAACCTAAACACAGCTCAGAAACAGATTAAGGTGTTTAAAGGTAAAACAGAAAAATATTAGTAAATAAGCCTCCACTACCACATCAAAGGCCAAAATATCCTCTTCAGCTACCAAAGTGCCACTTGCAGCCTCAATAAATTAGAAGAAGGCATAATTATTTCCTAGTCAGTGATATTTTGTTTAAATACAACCAGAGTTATTGCCAGCCTGCCTAAAGAGTTTTAAAGTCAACAAAATCTTCCAAGTAGCTTAATACTTAGTGAAAACCAATTAATACAGAGGAAATATCAGAAAACTTCTCTATTGAGCCCCTCAAAGGTGGAGAAGCATTAACTTGTATTAATTGAACCTAGAGACCCTTCCTTTGATCCCACCTCCTCATTTTATTATAAAATATCCTTGAGGAGCTCATTGTTGAGGGTTGGACTTTGACGTAATACTTGCTGCTTGAAATTTCTGCATGTAAATATTTTTCAAAGGCTATTGAAGCTCTGTTTGTAATCAAAGAAGTTAGGCTGAGAAGAGAAGTTGTTGCTGTACTAAAAAATTCGACTTGGAGTATGTAACTGGATTGACATCAATACACAAGATGATTCATGGGATCCTGGTCTATACCATTGGTGATGTGCCTCTCATTGTACTTGTTTTCCTTCTTATGTTTTCCACGAAATTGTCCATTTTTCTTTGATAAAGAATAGAAAATATAGAGCTAGGATTTACCCTTAAAAGTACCCTACTCTCACTGATAAGCTTTATCTTTATATTTTCCTCCTTTGTGTATTTAAGAATTACTTAAATTAAGTGTAAAGATGATCAAGGAATGTTGGTTAGTCCATGTCTTGAAGTGCTAAACTTGAAAAGAAGTTCTTGAATGATATTTTCATTACATGCTAAGTAGAGTTAAACTAGAAAATTTTATGGTTTTCCCTGTCTTCTAGTTCTTTCTCCAAAGGTTGTTTGAAAGTTCCCTAAGAGTATGCTAAAAGAAGGCCTAGATTTTAATGATATCTTACTTGATCTTAACCTACACTTCGTTTTTCTTATCTATTTTCATCCTTTCTGAAAGTAGTCACGTGGATTACTGGATTGTGTGTCTGACAAGTTAGCTTTAATACAAACTTGTCCAAAGAAGTCTATTGTTAGCCCTATCCTTTGGCTAGTTTCAAACAGTTACTTAAAAAGGCTTTTCTTGTTTGGAAAGTTGATAAATCCGTGTTGAAATTATTGGCTTTTTCAACCTTCACAACACTTTTAATGTTCCATTCCATCATTTAATCCAAAAGATCCTTTGTTATAGATGACTTGCTCCATGGACCACTCTTGAAAATTGTTGCACAATTAAAACATTTTATGACTCCATAGCCCAATGGATTAAGTGTTGTTTCATACCTATCCTATCAGTTGAACCTTTTTTTGATTATTCACACCTTCACCCCTTTGAAACCCTTTAATTTTCAGGACTTTCCACTCAATTAAAGATCATACCCAACCAAACAAACAACAAAACCCTTGTTCGTAATCACTAGCCTAAAATCACATTCCAAAACCTTAAAACATAAATCAATCTTTGCACTTATAGAGAGATCCCTCTCTGGATTTAGGAGGGCTAGATCCTAGAATCCCAAAGTGGCTCATATGTAGGCTCTACATATTTGTATTTTCCAATCTTGAAAACTACAAAGACACTAACATTCTGGCGACTCTGCTGGGGACTCTGAGTAAAATCCTTAAAACAAAACACTCAGTATTTAGTGCAATATAAGTAGCTTTCTTCAAGCACTACCAAGAATGTTGGTAATCATGATAGGAATTATTTGAATCAGTGACAAACTAAGTAACCCTTAGGATTCTCATGAGCTTTATCAAACCTTGAAGGAATCAGTGAGCTAAGCCATAAGAGTAAACCCTCTTTGTCTCATCACCATAACTAAGTGTTGAAACAGATTTAGAACACTCTCATAACCCATAGGACTAAAGAAACTCAGAAAACCCAAAAATATTCCAGATTGGTATTCAAATCAATAAATGGTGGTGGACCATAAAACATTTTACCTCCAAAAAGCTAAAAATTTCCACCTTGTGACTCCACAATCCTTAATAGACCTAAAGACTCCACTGGGAAACCCATTACTCTCATAACATCATACAAAATCAGTTAAGAAAACTTTAAGGATTAAAGTTTCCTTGCTAAAGATCAGTTAGCCTACTAAAGATTGTCATATTTGGTTAAAATTTTCTTATTATTGGGTCTAAAAATATAGCATAGTGGCTTCTAGAAGAATCCATACTAGAGCCCATCCTGACCCAAATCCTCCTGAGATAGTTGACAATCCTGAAAGAATCCTTAGGAAATATCCTAAGGACAAAACTTCAATTATTGTTAGGTCACTCCATAGAGCTAATTCTATTCCTCAAAACCTTACAGATCTACAAGATTCACAAGTTGACTTAAGAAACCCATTCAGAACTAGGTCACTTGATGATATATATTAGACAGACTTTGAGCCTTCACCTTCATCCCCAAATAGAGGTGAACATCCTAGTAGCAGAGAAACTACCCCACCTGATTTACATTTCCTGCATAATTTCAGTTTCTCTCATCCTATATCTTCTCAACAGTCTCTTACTGGTCCATCCACATCTGTTCTCCATACACCCACTATTCAAACCAACCCATTCCATCAACCCCCTCCACCTGTAAACCCCCCATTTTTCCCACAACCTCCTATCATGGCAACATGGTATGCCCCTCTAGTCCTTCCTTTACCTTTGGTCAATCTGCCACAGGACTATAAGTCCAAGATACCATTGTATGATGCCAGTGGTGCTACTACTGCTTCAAAACATGTGGACAAGATGAATGACTACTTTGATAGAATTGAGATAGATGATGAAACTGTCAAAATCAGATTGTTTGCTCAAAGTTTAGGGGGAGAAGCAAGAAAATGGTTCAAAGGCTTAACCCCTAATAGTATTAATGACCTCCAAACCCTCCATCAGTCATTCTTAAACAAGTGGGAAGTTAGAAAAAACCCTCTCCAAATACTTTCATATTACAATAACCTCAAAATAAACATTGGGGAAAGTGTTCAAAATTATTGCACTAGATTCAATAGTGTGTATAATGCCCTACCCCCAGAATTGAAACCTCCAGAAGGCTCAGCCTTGAACAATTTTCCTGAAGGATTTGATCCTAAAATGACGTATCAGCTAAGAGAAAGAGACCCTTTGACTCTAGAAGACATGAAAAAAGGAGCTCTTGATGTGGAAGTGAATTTGATGGAGAAAAGAGCAAGGATGAGGAATGAAAAAAAAGTATCATTTAGGGAGGAATCTGCACCCTCCACATCTAGCTCAAAAATGGAAAGAATGATGGAGGAAATGATGAAGAAAATGAGCATACTTGAGAGAGCACAAGCTAGGAAAAACCAATCAGCTCCCCAAAATATAAATCAATCTCAAAATCAAAATCAGAATTTCAGGAGAAACCAACCTCAAAACAGACCAAGAGACTCTGATTAGGAGATTATACCTCCATTTCATCAAAACTATGTAAGTGAGGTTGAAGAAACAATTGAACAAACAGAGGAAGATGACATAAACATGCTGGGAGTCGACAATGATACTTTTCATGTTCCTCACAATAGGAAGCAAGGTTTATATACACCCTATGATGATGGAAGAATGGAAGATGAAGATTATTATCAAGAGCTAGAAAATGTCATCGTAGAGACTCCAAAATAATATGACCTTAGGAGTAAAAATAATCTTGAAACTCCCAAATCCAAGACCTCTGAAAATTCTACAAAAAAAAGCCCCGTGAACAAACCCAAAGTTACAAAACAAAAAGACAAAACAGTCGTTGTAAATTCTGATCAAAACAAAGAGAAAGGCACTCAAATTAATGAACAACAGAGTGCGGACCTTAGCATCATTAGTACTTCAGCTAGGTCTCCTATTAAAACAATTTTGACCAATGAAAATAGAGGAAATCAGCAAGCTGATTTTGCTAATAGAGTGGTGATTAACAAGGCTGAAACAAACATTGTAAAAAATCAGATGCCTTTTAGTTTGGAACAAGAAATTGCCAAGATCAAAATCTCTGTTCCCCTCACTGAATTAGTCACCCAAGATGTATATAGATCACAAATTTTTAAAGCCTTCAACATAGAAGAAAATAATGACACTCTCAACCTCAATGATGACCAAATAGAGCTCTTATTTGTTCCTAATATTGAAGGAAGATACCAAGAAGGGCCAGTTCCTCCTTTTTATGTTAGTTTGAAAATTCATGACAAAATTTTACACAATGCTATGCATGACTCAGGGGCCTCTCATAACTTAATGCCCAAAGCAGTAATGGAGACTCTAGGCCTTGAAATTACCAGACCATACAAAGATCTATACTCCTTTCACTCCAGTAGAGTGAAATGTTTAGGTTTGATCAAATACCTTTGTGTAAACTTAGCTCAAACTCCAACCAAGTGTTTAGTGATGGATATTGTAGTGGCTGATGTACCCCCCAAGTATGGTATGCTTTTATCAAGATCATGGGGAGCTAAGTTACAAGGAACAATGCAAATGGATATGACATATGTTACCATCCCTGTTTTTAATCAAAATAGAAGACTTTATAGGGAATCTCACATGCAATATATGGTCAGTAGCCAAGAGAGACTAGAAAACTCTCCCCTTTATTTTGTACATACAAACCTTGACTCATTTATTCTCTTCAATCATAAAACAATTAATGAGTAGAAAACCCCTCACTGTAACATAGTGTCAGACACAGAAAAGGAGGAAGACAACACAAAAGTATCAAAACAGTTTTCCAAAACAGAAAATTACAACAACCTAATCACAGGTCTAGAGCTACAAAACAGTCATCCATTGTTTGTCCACGTTGAGAGTCAAGAGAAGAGTCCTCAACATAGTGAAGAACATGAGGAACTAAACCAATTTCAACATAGTGCTGAATTACAAGAGCAATCTAAAAGCACACAAGATAAGGAGGAGGGTAACCAAACTGGTAATTATGAAAGCAGTTCTCTCTGGAAAATGAATTTTGATGGGTCTTGCACTAAGAATAATGCCGGGGCAGGCATATGGATACACAATATAGAAAACAATTGTTAGATGATCCAAAAATAATTTTTATCATAGGTTATAGTATTTGAATAAAATAATTATTAATTTAAGATATTAAATTAATAATTATTATTCTAGAATATTTAATATATTTGTGAGATATTTAGAATTAGAAATTTGTTATTAAAAATTAGGACTCTAGAAAAGAGACGTTTCCTAGGCTCTAAGTTAGTAGTGAAGTTAGTAGAGTGGTTAGAATCTCATTTATTGTAAATGGACACTTGTTTATTTTCCAAGTGATCCATAACTAGAATAAGTTAGAGCATAGAGCTTATAAATAGGTTAGTTTCATATTTTCATTGTATTGTGTAATGAGAGAATGTGAGAGTGAGTTTACGTGTGTAAAATCCTGCAATTTTCCCTGTAATCTTTTTGCTTGATCAATAAAGTTGTGTGTCTGAGGACACTTCTACACTTTCATGTGGTATCAGAGCCACATTAACGTTGTGAGGTGGAGATTCCATCTCTATCAGGTCGTGGAAAACTCAACTCCGTTGAAGTGATCAACAAAATATTGGTATGAAATTTGCAAATTTTTTTTTATTGATTTTAGATCTGCAAATTCTAAAATCATTTTTTAAACCAGCAAATGCAAATTTGTGTGACTTTTTCAAATTGTTTGAGTAAAAAAAAAAAAAAAAAGGGCAACGCTGTATATTTTAATTGTTTTTAAAGTCCTTTCAAAACATTCAAATCGATTCTGCAAATCGATTTTGCATTTTCATGAGAGTGGTTTATATCGATTCTGCCATTCCAATCAGTTTCTAATCTTTCTATATCATAATATTTGGCCGTTGTTTCCAAATTTCCTAGTTCATTCTGGCATTCTGGCATCGATTTATGCTCAAATTCCCTGTGTTGAACATTCTGGCATCAATTTATGCTCAAATCCCCTATGTTGAGCATTCTGGCATCGATTTATACATGGTTTATAAGTGGTCTGGCATCGATTCAACATTTTGTGGTCTAGCATTTGAACCAGCGTCCTCCAGCAATAAGAACCAGCGTTCAAACACCGCTTCAAACATTTTACATTCAAACAACGGCGTTAAATCTAGCTTTTTCCTGAAGTGCATTCCAGCATCAACAGTGTTTTAATTGGCATCGATTTCTGCAAACAACGTTTTAAATGAATAGAATCAGCATTTGAAAATAGGAACCAGCATGACATCTTGGAGCAAACAGGAACCAGCGTGACATTTTTTGAAACCTGCGTTTTAATTGGCATTGTCTGTGTTTTAAACAATGTTTTACAATATTTAATTTCCCCCAAAAGATTGTGGACCAGAACCAACGTTTTTTTTTAGCGTTTTTTCATGTGGTAGACCAGCGTTCAGTTGAGTTTAAGAACAGCATTTTCTGAAATATCGATTCAACAATGCCAGCGCTGAAACCAGCGTTGCAATTTGCAATTGAAATCTGCAATTGAAAGTGCTGAAACGAGGTTTTTGCAATATATCATTGAAGCAAAATTTTCACATTATAATTGGTTTTTTTTAATTGTGATTTGTAAATGAAATCATATTTGGAGAGATAAGTTCTTTGTGGCAGATTGGGAGGAATTTGGAGAAATAAGTAGAATTTTTTTTGTAATATTTTCTAATCGGAGTAATAAGGGTATTATTTTTTTTGGAGTAATAAGGAGTTTTTTGTTTTGTAAATTTGTTTATGGAGTGACAGTGTGACTCAAAGTAATTTTACTTTGAGGGGGGGTATTTTTTTTTACCAGATTGTGCAAAAGCACCATTGTAAAAGTCAAATTTTGAAAGTTTCCTTGTAAAAATTTGAGAAATTGACTAGAGCCAAGTGCAAAGCTCAGTCAATTTTCTCCTGTTTTGATGACTATTCGAGGGTCAAGGCCAAGCCCCGATAGTTTGTTTTTTGCGTCGTGTGTTGCTGTTGTGTTGCGCATATTGATTTTTTTGGAGCTTGATTCGTGGTGTGAAGTCTTAACACTACAATGTCTAAGTTGATTAATTTCTTTTCTGATTCCGACAAACTTGAAGGCTCAAAATCTTACAAAACATGGCAATGCCTCATCGAAAGCACTCTTGTTTATAATGAACTATGGCATGATATTTGTGATGGAGATGTAAATCCAAATAAACCTATAGATGCAGTTGCGCTAGCAAAATGGGAAGCTAAAAATGCCAAAGCATTAGCTCTCATTAAATCCTCTGTCAATGATGAAATGTATGTCCATATCAAAAATGCTAACGATGCTTGGTCTGCTTTGAGAACTTATAAAGAGTTGTTTGATACTCAGCCTCAATCAAAAAGAGTTGATCTACAATTAAAATTGTTGCATCAAAAATTGATTGAAGAAGGAGATATTCTTGAATACATCTCGAGACTTAAGAATATTAAGCAGGAAATTGTTAATGTTGGTTTTCAAGCAGTTGATGATAGTTTTATGGTCACAATTTTAATTGCTGGGCTTCCTTCTTCCTACACACATTTTTTATAAACTTTACAGCTCACTGGAAAGTTAGAAAAGCTAAAGTTTGATGAGCTCTACGAAATGTTGACTCAACATGATAAAACTTTTGGGAAGAAAAAGAAAGTTGGTGAAGATGTTTTTCTTACAGAAGCCAGTACTAGCAACTCCCCAGCTAACAATTCCAAAAACAAAGGGAAATATAATTTTAATCAAAATCAAGCATCACAAGGTCGTGGTCACAGTCAACATAGAGGAAACAACTCCAACAGAGGCTTCAATTCAGGCAGAAAAAATTCTCAAGGCAGAGGCAACAATCAAAACAGAGGATCTCAGCAAGGCACAAGACAGAATCCAGGAAGAGGACAATCTCAAAACAGAGGACAAAGCAGAGGTGGAGGACCGTCTCAAGGCAGAGGATAGTCTCAAGGAAGAGGCACTGATTTGAGTCAAATTGTTTGCAGGCGATGTAACAGAGTTGGTCACTATGCTTCAAATTTTCGCACATCTATCAATAAAAATTTTAAGTTTCAACAGCCTTCAGCACAGTTTGCAAATGAACAAGATCAAGATGATAATGACTCAGAATATGTCTTCACTTCTTCACCACCAATATAAATTTCATCTTATGTTAAGAGTGATTATGAAGATGCTTGGATTTTGGATTCAGGAGCAACTCAGCACATGACCTGTAGACGAGATTTCTTTTGGAATTTTCAAGAGTGCCATCTTAACTTCATCTTTCTAGCAGATGATACAAAACATACGCCTTATGGAAAAGGTGCAGTCAAAGTTTTTCTCCCTGACATTGGAGAAAAATTGATTTCCAATGTGTGGTATGTTCCCACCTTTAAGAAACATTTGTTGTCTTTGGTCATGATTCGACAAGCTGGACATCAAATAATTATGGAAGATGGCTTAGTTAAGATTAATTCAGTCAAACAGAACTTCCAAACAGTGATGACATGATATGAAGACGGAAAACTGTTAAGGATGAAAGGGACAGTTATTCCAAGGCATTCTGATTTTGCAGGGGTAGTTACTATAGGAATTTCACCTATAAGATTATGGCATGTAAGATATGGACATTTGAATTTTGACAGTCTTTCTCAATTGCAGAAACAAGGGATGGTTAAAGGACTTCCATCTTTTAATAAGGAAAATGCAAAATGTGAAGCTTGCATTTATGGAAAACAGAGTCGAGAAAGTTTTCCAACAAGTACATGGCGCGCA
Organism: Pinus albicaulis; assembly: GCA_034641835.2. Classification (NCBI taxonomy): domain Eukaryota; kingdom Viridiplantae; phylum Streptophyta; class Pinopsida; order Pinales; family Pinaceae; genus Pinus; species Pinus albicaulis. Next base: position 32,149 of record JAXQQM020086445.1, on the reverse strand, counting down.
AACAGGCTACTGCAACTAGTTCACAGTGATGTGTGTGGTCCACTAAAAATTTCATTAAGTGGTTGTAAATATTTCTTGCTATTTATTGATGATTTCAGTAGAATGACTTGGGTTTACTTTTTGAAAAACAAGTCAGAAGCATTTGAGAAATTTAAAATTTTTCGACAACTTGTTGAAAATGAGGCCAAAGAAAATATAGGTACTCTCAGGACAGATAATGGGGGAGAATTCAACTCAAATGAATTCAAAACTTATTGCAGTGAAAATGGCATCAGAAGGCATCTTACAAATTTTTACACTCCACAGCAAAATGGAGTCGTAGAAAGGATGAATCGCACATTGTTAGGCATGGCGAGATCCATGTTAACTTTCAAAGGGTTAAGTCCAACATATTGGGCAGAAGAAATCCATACAGCTATCTATCTAAGAAATAGATCTCCAACTGCTTCGTTAGAAGGAATCACCCCTTATGAAGCTTGGTTTGGTTTCAAACCTAAAATTAAACATCTTCGAGTTTTTGGATCCATATGTTATGCCTTAGTTCCCAAAGAAAAGATAACTAAGCTTGATTCAAGAAGTTTAAAATGTACCATGATTGGCTATTCAGATGAAAAGAAATGGTATCGTCTTTTGACCAATGGAAAATTTATTGTGAGCAGGGATGTCATTTTTGATGAAACAGAGAGTAAGAGTGCTGAAGAAATCGAAAGTCTTCTTCACAAGTTAGAAACTAAAGGCAATAAAAGGAAAGGAAATATGCAAAGTCAACCAACTTCACCAAATCTGTATGAACTTGATTTTCCTTCCTCTGAAGATGAGTCATTCAGTCCATCTACTTCAACAAAATCATATGGGTCTTCTAGCAGTTCATCACCGTCTCCAATCAGCAGCAGTTCTTCTGACAGTGATTCTCCAGATTCACCACCTGAACGATAAACATCGGTTTACATTAATCCCCTCTACAATGATGGAGACTTTTCAGAACCTCAAACAAGTGAGCAACAACTTACAAAATGGGCAGTTCAACTCTTGAAAGATGTAAGGCCTAATGAACAAAACAAAACAGAAATAAGGGGATCAAAACGAAATGAAGGAAATTTTTCTTTGATAGAAAATGATTTTACTGAACCTTCTTCTTTTCAAGAGGCAGTAAAACATAAAGCATGGAAACAAGCAATGGTTGATGAGTATCAGGCAGTTCAAGACAACAACACTTGGCAACTTGTTGATTGTCGTCAGCATGTTAAACCTATTGGATGCAAATGGGTTTATCGAATTAAGTACAAGAAAAATGGTGATATTGACATGTATAAAGCACGCCTTGTTTCCAAAGGTTTTGCACAGCAGGAAGGGATCAATTATGAGGAGACCTTTGCTCCCACGGTCAAATGGAACACCATCCGCCTTATACTTGCCTTAGCAGCTCGGAAAGGGTGGAAAGTTCATCAAATGGATGTCAAAAGCGCTTTTCTCAACGAGAACTTACAGGAAGATGTATATATGACACAACCAACAGGGTTTGAATTTAAAGGGAAAGAACATAAATTCTGAAAATTAATCAAGGCTTTATATGGATTAAAACAAGCTCCCCACGCTTGGTATGCCAAAATGGATGAATACCTTCGCAAAGTTGGTTTTCATCACAGTAAATCTGATGATACTTTGTATGTGCGCCAACAAGGAAAATATCTGGTCATTCTCATTATGTATGTTGATGATTTGATCATTACAGGCAACAATGATGATCACATTGAAGAAGTGAAAAAGGAGTTGCATGCAGGTTTTAAGATGACAGATTTGGGACTACTTCACTACTATCTTGGGGTTGAAGTATTCCAACGTCCACATCAGATCTTCATTTCCCAGAGAAAATATGCAGCAGAAATTCTTCAGCGATTTGGAATGTAGGATTGTAAGCCTGTCCTTACACCTATGGAACAAAACTTAAAACTTTCAAAATTTGAAGGGGGGGAAAGAGTGGACAGCACGACTTACAGAGAGTTGATTGGCAGCTTGATTTATTTGACAACCACTCATCTTGATCTATCTAATGCAGTCAGTATTCTTTCACGTTTTATGCAGGAACCATTAGAACATCCACTGGAATGCAGCCAAAAGAGTTATTCAATATATCCTAGGAACAAAATATTTTGGTCTTCTTTACAAAAATACTAAAAATTTTGTACTTGGTGGACTTTCCGATGCCAACTTTGTTGGCAGTATTGATGACAGGGCATCAACCTCAGGTTACTTAATGAACATGGGGTCAGCTGCAGTTTCCTGGAGTTGCAAGAAGCAAAGTACAGTGGCCACTTCTTCAGCAGAAGCAGAGTACATTTCAGCATGGGAAGCAGCATGTGAGATTGTTTGGTTACGTCGAGTTTTACAGGACTTGGGGATTCCTCTTGCAGAAGCTACTTCATTATTCATTGACAATCAATCAGCAATAAAGCTTGCCAAGAATCTAGTTTTCCATTCAAAGACAAAGCATGTGGACACCAAGTATCATCATATCAGATCTCTCATTGCAAAGGACATCATCAAGCCAGCGTTTTGCCCTTCAGAAGATTAGACCTCTGACATTTTCACAAAACCTCTCGGTAGAATAAATTTTACTAAGTTTAGGGATGAACTTGGTATCTGTTGCAATGTATCTTTGGATCATAGGGGGGAATGTTAGATGATCCAAAAATAATTTTTATCATAGGTTATAGTATTTGAATAAAATAATTATTAATTTAAGATATTAAATTAATAATTATTATTCTAGAATATTTAATATATTTGTGAGATATTTAGAATTAGAAATTTTTTATTAAAAATTAGGACTCTAGAAAAGAGTCGTTTCCTAGGCTCTAAGTTAGGAGTGAAGTTAGTAGAGTGGTTAGAATGTCATTTATTGTAAATGGACACTTGTTTATTTTCCAAGTGATCCATAACTAGATTAAGTTAGAGCATAGAGATTATAAATAGGTTAGTTTCATATTTTCATTGTAATGTGTAATGAGAGAATGTGAGAGTGATTTTACGTGTGTAAACTCCTGCAATTTGCCCTGTAATATTTTTTCTTGATCAATAAATTTGTTAGGTCCCTATATCACTAGTATAGCCCCTTATTATTGTTAGTGTAAACCCCTTATTGTTATTGTTGTACCCTTGTAACCCCCATTTTGTTATTATTGTGCCCTTAAATTATTATTGTTAGGTCGGCTAGGATTACATTGTGGCCCACTAGGATTACATTATGGCCCCATAGACTCCTATATATAGAAAGGAGGTTTTGTGAATTGTATCATCCAAGAATTGTTCATTCATGTAATGTATTGGAGGTTGGCCCCTCGAAGTGGCTTATTTCTAAGGCGTTGATATCTCTTTTCTTCTCTTTTTGGAGTTGGTTACACAACATTTGGTATCAGAGCTTGGGATTCTAGGGTTTCGCTGCTCCAAACAGGTCATCGTGGCATTTTCACTATAACTTTTTTTATGCGAAGTTTCAGAAGCGGAAATTTTTAGGGTGTGAAGCTGAAATCCGGAGGAAGATTGCCCAAAACTTTCAGAGCTTGGTTCGCAATATTTTCGGAGATATCATCTGTGGAAGTTAGGCCTTTTTTCAAGCTCCTAAACAGGTCATCGTAGAATTTTCGCTATAAAACTTTTTCTACGAAGGTTCAGAATATGAAATTCGTATGGTGCAAAGCTGAAATCCTGAGGAAATTCGTCAAAATATTTCAGAGCTTGGTTCACAATATTTTTGGAGTTATGATCTGTGGAAGGTAGTGCTTTTTCAGGCTCCTGAATTTCATCTCAAAGAGGTGATCGTGGGAAAAGTTCAATAACTCTCTCTCTGGAGATTGGATTGGAGTGCCGTCAAAAGTGGTCGCAAGAACACAGACTTTAGTTTCTTGTATATCAATTTCAGAGACAAAGAACAAAACAGTGACACGTGGCAAGCCGTACAAGTTCGCTCTACTGAACCAGTCCAAAATTAGGTCATTGTGGGAGATTGGACACAAATTTGTTTTGGAGAATCCAAATCAGGTCAGACCTGTGGCATTTAAAAGAAGCTCCAGAGGGCTACTACAGGGCTGAATTTGAGATATCGAAGATTTTCAATTATAGAGATAATTCAATTTCAATATCGAGCTCCTAAAAGCTAGTAAAAGGTGTGTATTTTTTTTTCCCGAATTACATAAGTCTTGTTTGAAGAATCAAATTGAATTGATTCCAAGGGAAACTTGTAGAATAGATATCAATATTGGATTTTAAAATGGCCCCTAAAAATAATTTAACACCCATTAAGCCTTCAGAAGGCTCTACTATGACTCATGAAGATGAAGAATTGCAACATGATCTATCAAAATTACAAGAGCAAATGCAACAGTTTTCACTCTCGCAAAGAGCAACAAAAAATGAAATGGAAGTTTTGAAGAAAGACATGGAAGTGAAGATGGACGGTTTAAAGAAAGGCATGGAAGCTAAAATGGATGGCGTGGAAGCTAAGATGGATGGCGTGGAAGCTAAGATGGATGACATGAAAGACAACATGGAAAACATGAAGAGTGATCTAAAAGCATACATGGAAGGCTTGATGACAAGCTTAAAACCAGAAATGATTCCTAATGGCGGAAATATTGGAGAAGAACCTCATGATGAGAACAAAATAAATGTTAATCATGATTTCATAAACTCAAATGTTGGCGGGAAGAACCACCATATTCCAAAAATGGATATGAAGAAGTTTGATGGAAAGGATCCGGTAACATGGATACTCACAGATGGAGAACAATATTTTGATCTCCTGCTTGATGCAAAACACACAAAGGTACGCATTGCAACTTTACATTTAGAACAAAATACATTTGTATGGTATCGATGGCTTTGCTCCCGTAAAAAAATTGTCACTTGGTCAATTTTTACGGAGGAAATGATAGCACATTATGAGGATACAAAGAGCAACACCTTCTTTACCCAATTGATATATCTCAAACAAAAGGGTTTAGTGGGGCAGCACATTGAGGACTTCCAAAAATTGAATATAAGGGTAACTGATATTCCAGAGGGACACAGGATTGATCTCTTCCTAGGCACTTTAAAGGATAACATCCAACATGAAGTTCGCGTTTTGGAACCCGATTCATTGGAGAAGGCATTCAGGTTGGCAAGAAAAGTTGAATGTAAAATTATGGCGACAAGGAAGCCTACCACTCAATTCTATAAAGAAGGAAGTGTTGTTACGCCTAGATTTCCACAACCTACAAGGTTGACACCACAAAAATTGGAAGAAAAAAGAGAAAAAGGGCTTTGCTACAGTTGTGATAGCAAATACACTAAAGGTCATAAGTGTGCTGAGAAGAAATTTTTTTACATAGATTGTGAAGAGGAAGAAGAAAATGAACAAGAAGAGGATATACACCAGGAACCAACACTAGAAGAGGAAGAAATGAATCCGACCATATCGTGTAATGCACTCGCAGGAATTACCACTCCTCAAACTCTCAAGATAGAAGGACAAATCAAGAAGAAAAAGGTAATAGTGTTGATTGATTCAGGTAGCACCCATAATTTTATTCATTGTAAGGTAGCCAAGGAATTAAATTGTTTCCTATACCTAGCACCAGAATGTCAAGTGATGGTTGCAAATGGAGGAACTATAAATTGCTCGGGAAAATGCCATAATATCAAGCTAACCATGGGGGAATATGTATTGACTAGTCCAATGCTTTCCATTCCTATGGGAGGTGCTGATGTTGTACTAGGAGTACAATGGTTACAATCTTTGGGGACGGTAGTTTTTAATTTTCAAGAACTTTTCTTGAAATTCTTTTCAGAAGGAAAGGAAGTCGAATTACGGGGTATTGAAGGGAAGCCAGGAAGGATAATAAGCTCTAATGGCATGACAAAGCCTCTAAAGAAAGAACAACGAGGCGTAATTGCACAATTATGCTCACTAGAAGTTCCAACATCAAAATCATCTATTTCTGCAGATCTCCAACAAGTCTTGGACAATCATTCCAAGGTGTTTGAAACTCCCAAAGGACTCCCACCTATTCGTGATCATGATCATGCTATTCATTTGATTCCAGGAAGTGTTCCCCCAAACATCCGGCCTTATAGATATCCTTACTTCCAAAAGAGCGAAATTGAACGCATGATTGCAGAAATGTTAGAGGCAGGTATAATTCAACCTAGTCAAAGTTCTTTCTCTGCTCCTGTAGTATTGGTACACAAGAAGGATGAATCATGGCGAATGTGTCCGGATTATAGGGAGCTCAATAAGCTCACCATTAAAGATAAATTTCCCATTCCTGTGATTGATGAATTATTGGATGAATTACATGGAGAAATTTATTTTACCAAGTTGGATCTTCGTTCAGGATATCATCAAATTAGAATGAAGACTCAAGATATTCCAAAAACAACATTTTGAACTCATGAGGGTCATTATGAATTTTTGGTCATGCCTTTTGGCCTTACCAATGCACCTTCTACATTTCAAGGGTTGATGAATTCATTTTCAAACCCTTCCTTAGAAAATTTGTGCTAGTATTTTTTGATGATATACTAATCTACAGCAGGTCTTGGAAGGATCATGTTGAACATGTTGACAGGGTGCTCAAACTATTGCAGGAGAAATAATTATATGCAAAAAAATCCAAATGTTTCTTTGGAGTACAAGAGGTGGAATATCTGGGTCATATTGTATCTCACGAGGGTGTTAAAGTAGACCCTAATAAAATTAAAGCCATTAAGGAATGGAAAGTCCCCACGACCATAAAGCAGTTGCGAGGATTTCTCGGGTTAACAGGGTATTATCGCAAGTTTGTTAAGAATTATGGGAGAATAGCAGCACCTCTAACAACATTATTGAAGAAAGATGCATTTTCATGGACTCCTGAAGCAACTAAGGCCTTTGAACGTCTTAAAGAGGCATTGTGCCTAGCACCGGTCTTAGCTACACCAGACTTTACAAAAACCTTTATTGTGGAATGTGATGCCTCAGGAAATGGAATTGGTGCAGTTTTAATGCAGGAAGGAAGACCCATTGCTTTTGAAAGTCGTCCAATCAAAGGAAAGTATTTACAGAAACCTATTTATGAGAAGGAAATGTTAGTAATACTGCATGCACTAAAGAAATGGAGAACTTACCTAATGGGAAGACACTTCAAGGTAAAAAATGATCATAATAGTCTTAAACACTTTTTAGAACAAAGACTATCTTCAGAAGAGTAGCAAAAATGGGTCACAAAGATGTTGGGTTATGACTTTGAAATAATCTACAAAAAAGGAAAGCTTAATGTTGTTGCAGATGCACTCTCAAGAAAGAATGAAGAGGTGGAAGAATTTCTTTGTGCCATTTCTATTATCCAACCAGATTGGATAACTGAAGCAAGAGATGAATGGAAGAAGGACAAAGATGTATGGACACTCATTCAAAAGTTGCAGCAAGATCCTAGTACATCTGATACATTTAGTTGGAAAAATGATTCCTTATGGTACAAAGATCGCTTATATCTTTGTAAGAATTCCCAACTAAAACAAAATATTCTTCCGGAATTGCACACTTCTCCTTTAGGAGGACACTCAGGATTTTTAAAAACTTACCACAGGGTGAAGAAAGAATTTTTTTGGGATGGCCTTAAATCTGATATTCGAAAGTTTGTGGCGGAATGTTTGGTTTGCCAAAAGAATAAAGTGGAAACAATTAAGACCCCAGGACTTCTACAACCTTTATCCATTCCAGGTCAACGTTGGGAGGAGATTTCAATGGATTTTATCACATGTTTACCTAAGTCCGAAGGAAAGAGTGTCATCATGGTGGTAGTTGATAGACTTACCAAGTATGCACACTTTTGTGCTTTATCTCATCCATTTAAAGCAAGTACAGTTGCTACTACATTTATGGACAGAATTCAAAAGCTACATGGAAGCCCGAGGGTTATTGTGAGCGACAGAGATCCCATTTTTACTGGAAATTTTTGGACGGAGTTATTTTCTTGTTTGGGTACTCAATTAGCTCATAGCTCATCTTATCATCCTCAATCTGATGGTCAAACCGAGATAGTAAATAAATGTTTGGAAGGATATCTTCGTTGTTTTGTATCTGATAAACAAACACAATGGGTCAAGTGGTTACCTCTCGCTGAATGGTGGTATAACACTTCCTTCCATACTGCAGCAAAAATGACCCCATTTATGGCACTTTATGGATATCATCCACATCGATCACATCATCTTTAAGGGAAAATTCGAAGGTTCAAGCAGTGGAAGATCACATCGAGCATCAGAAAGAAGTTCTCCAAATCTTAAAGGATAACCTGAATTTGGCACAAAATCGAATGAAACAATAGGCAGATCAACATCGCAGCGAGAGAAGTTTTGATGTAGGAGATTGGGTATTTTTACGGCTACAACCATACAAACAAATGTCCCTCAAGCAAGCTAAGAAGGACAATAAATTATCGCCAAAGTACTATGGTCCTTACAAGGTGTTGCAAAAGATTGGTACTATGGCATACAAATTGGAGCTTCCTGCTTCTTCGCGAGTACATCCAGTTTTCCATGTTTCATGCTTAAAGAAGGTTATAGGTGAAAATCTTCCAGTTCAAACAGTATTGCCATAACTTGATGGGGAAGGGAAGATCATATTGGAACCTGAAGCAGTCATAGAAAAAAGAACTCGACAACTACGGAATCGATCAATTTCAGAGTATCTCATCAAGTGGAAGAACTTACCCACCGAAGATTCTACATGGGAGGATGAGAATTTTATACAGAAGCACCCGGAGCTACTCAAGTGTTGAGGACAACACTTTTTTGAAGGAGAGGGGCATGTTAGGTCCCTATATCACTAGTATAGCCCCTTATTATTGTTAGTGTAAACCCCTTATTGTTATTATTGTACCCTTGTAACCCCCATTTTTGTTATTATTGTGCCCTTAAATTATTATTGTTAGGTCGGCTAGGATTACATTGTGGCCCACTAGGATTACATTATGGCCCCATGGACTCCTATATATAGACAGGAGGTTTTGTGAATTGTATCATCCAAGAATTGTTCATTCATGTAATGTATTGGAGGTTGCCCTCTCGAAGTGGCTTATTTCTAAGGTGTGGATATCTCTTTTCTTCTCTTTTTGGAGTTGGTTACACAACAAAATTTGTGTGTCTGAGGAAACTTCTACACTTTCAACAATCATGCTGAAGGCCATTCCTACATATTAAGTTTTCAATGTACAAATAACATAGTTGAGTAGGAAGCCCTCCTTTTAGGCCTACACTTATTGAAGAAATTTGGGGCCAAAAGGATGAAATTTCAGGGGGATTCAGAGTTGATTATTAGGCAAGTGAATGGGGAATATAGTGCCAAACACCTCAGACTTAGAGTCTATAGAAATGATGTCATGGAATTATCAAAAAAATTTGATGAATTCCAACTTATCTTTGTCCCAAGAAACCAAAATGTCCTTGCCAATGGTTTAGCCTTTGCTGCTAGAACTTGTCTAACACCTTATGAAACCAAGCAATGCACCACCCAAGTCAAATTTAGACTAGTTGTCCCAGACAATGAAAAATACTGGCAAGTGTTTGAGGGAGATAAACAAACAGAAGACTTCCTACAGTCCAGAAATGAATTTGAGCTACCAAGTTCAGATTCAGGGTATGAAAATGATTGTCCTATTGAAGAAAATCTACTTGATGAAGAAATGAGTCTCCAGAGATTGCTGATATAAATCTATTATCTAATAAACTTTAACATACCACAGAAATTAGTGCAGATTTAGGAAAAGAAGACTTAGAAATGTTGCAATCTAACACTCAAAGCTTGCCAAAAGGACTGGTCCCATTAGAAGAATTGTTTGATTTCAATGATGTTGCAAAAAAACCAAAACTGGAACCTCTTGAAACTGAAGTAGAAGAATGTAACATAGGTAGTGAACAAAAACAAAAAATGATTAAATTGTCTAAAACATTGCTAGCTCACATCAAATTGAAATATATTGAGCTGTTTAAAGAATTTTTTGATGTATTTGCATGGATTTATGAGGATCTAAAATCCTATGACATGGAGATAATTCAGCATAAGATACCCCTCAAAGAAAACCCGAAGCCCTAATAGACAAAAATTGCACAGAATAAACCTTGTTCAATTACCCTTGGTTGAGAAAGAAATAAAGAAAATGTTTGATGCCAGAATTATAGTCCCTATTAGATATTCAAATTTGGTGTATAATCTTGTGTCAGTCAGAAAAAAGACAAGAGAAATAAAGCTTTGTATTGTCTTTAGGAACTTAAACAGAGCCTCATTAAAGGACAACCACCCTTTACCCAAGATGGATCACATTTTACAAAAGGTAGTTGGTTCTAAAATAATTTCTTTGCTAGATGGCTTCTCAGGTTACAATCAAATTCTGGTGCATCCTGATGATCAAATCAAAACAACATTTACTACACCTTGGGGTAATTTCATGTATGTGAAAATGCCCTTTGTTTTAATGAATGTTGGTGCCACATTTCAAAGAGCCATGGAAATTGCATTCTCAGAAGAATTAGGCTTCTTCATCATTATTTACCTTGATGATATCACTGTTTTTTCCAAAACAGATGAAGAACACCTAGAACACTTGAGAAAAGGCATTGAGAAATGAAAAAAATTTGGGTTATCTTTAAAATCCAAAGAAAACAATGTTTGGTCTCCAAGAAGGCAAACTACTTCGACACATCATATCAGAGGAAGGGATAAAGATAGAACCGAAGAGGATTGATGGTATATTGCAAATCAACCATCCTATAAACTTCAAGGAAATTCAATATTTCATTGGGAAGATTAATTTCTTGAGAAGGTTCATACCCAATCTAGCTGAACTCCTTATAAACATAACAAACATGCTGAAAAAGGGAGAAGGAGTTAAATGGACCTTAGAAACAAAGAAATCATTTGAATGGGTAAAACAAGCATTAACCAAAACACCAGTTCTCATTAGTCTTGATTTTACAAAGGATGTTTTCATTTTTTCATTTGCATCAGAACACATAGTGGCTTATGTCCTATTACAGAAAAACTTAAAGGGACAAGAGCAACCAATTGCATTCTTTAGTAAGGCATTAAGTGTTGGAAATTTGATGCAGAGTGTTGTCCTTGATGGCAACCCACTTGATGAAGATGATGGCAGCCTACTTGATGAAGTTGTCCTTGATGCTTGATGAGTTTATTATTGATGTAAATTTGATGTTCTACAAGCAGCTCAGAAGTACCAGAGAAAGATATATCATTAAGGGCCAGAAAAATGATGAAAATTTTGTCACAAAGCATACGCGGGTTTGTTTAGGAGAATTTGCGTATGCACGCGGAAAAGTACGTGCCAAGTCGCGTATGCCTAATTGCGCTCTAAATTTGTAAAACCAGGGGACTTTACCATGGTATTGGCCCATTGTATTGAGCGCTGGATTGTCTATTTGATCCCGTCCAGGAATACCATCGGAAGTAATGTGGTTTTGGCTCATGGTATTGTCAAAGGCTAAATCTTTTTAAGGAGAAGAAATTCATTGTGCAAAGGGTGTGCAAGTATCTGAGCTTTAATGAATACTTCACTCTGAAGTATATTTGTATGGAATGGGTAAATGTTTAATTATTGATCTGAATTAATAGTGCACCCATGAAGAAAATGATAAAGAGGGATCTCTAGATCTGAAATGTCTATGTTTCTTCTAGATCTGATGATGGAATGTTTAGATCTATGAACTGGCGAATCTTTGCTGAAGTGAAGGATGAATTCTTAGTTATTTATCTGATCTGAAGTACTGCACAGTCATGAAAAGTTACAGATCTATACGCGGGTTCTCTTCATAAAAGGCGCGTATATACGCAGTATCGATGAATGAAAATAGCGTATGAGCAGTTAGGGTTTTCACAGAGGTATACACAGGTTGGTAAACATGAAAGCGTGTATACACGCTACTTCAGTGAATAAAAGTAGCATATGATATTTGAATCATTGAATGGTTTGGGCTGAGGTTACATCTGCATATCTATTCTGAAGTCTAGGTTATCTCTGATATTCTGGTTACAGTGGTCTCACTGTTCTGTTTGAAGCTATGGGCATAATATGATGGTTTATAAGTGAAGGGTTGTGTTGAAGCTATTTGATCCAGTTTGAAAATTGATGAAACATGGTCTGCAGTGGTGCTGAGGGTTGAAGCTTTTAGAAAGGGGGTAGTAGCTCCCTTCCAGTGATAACTGGTAAACGAGAGCAGGGGGTAGTGGCTCCCTTCCAGGAGAGGCTGGTAAATGAGAGCAGGGGGTTGTAGCTCCCTTCCAAGAGAGGCTGGTAAACGAGAGAAGGTTGTAGCCTTCTACAAGTGGGTGCCTGCGTGCTGGTATGAGTCTGCGCCAGTACATAGTTGTAAGATGTTTTCTTTATATAATAAATATTGAAGACTGAGACGACGGCAACAGTGGTTTTCTCCCGAATTAGGTTTCCACCTTAAATCCTGGTGTTCATGTGTGTTGATGATGTGTGATGATTTATTCTGTTCTTACTGCACCTGTTTACTGCTTACTTAACATCTGATGAATGAATGAAGCAATGATCTAAGTTAAGAATTAAGTGCATAATTAGATCTCTGTGCATACGCTAGTTTCCTTCTGGTTATCCATGTGTATACGCGAGTTTTGTTTAGTAAAGTAGCATATGGGTTTAAAAGCGAGAAAAAGTAAATAGTTTGCTGTCTGCAAAAATACTGATTCACCCCCCCCCCCCTCTCAGTATTTTTCCCAAAAATTGGTATCAGAGCAGGTCCTTCTGGAAAAGCTTAACCGCTAGAAGGAAGATCAAGCAAGATGAGCAATCAAGATGGAACAACATCTATCAAGCCTCCGCTCTTTAACCAAAGCAATTTAATATTCTGGGAAATAAGGATGAGATCCTATCTTCAGTCTATGGGAGCAGATATATGGGCCATTGTTGAACAAGGATATCAATATCCAGCTGCTATACCAACAGATCCAACTGAAAAGAAGGATTATGAATCAAATGCAAAAGCGGTCAATGCTCTAACCGGAAGTCTAACTGAATCAGAATTTGTCAAAGTCATGCAGTTGAATACAGCAAAGGAAATATGGGACAAAATCATTCTAAGCTATGAAGGTGATGCAAAGGTAAAAAGTGCAAAACTTCAAACTCTCAGAATTGAATATGAAAATTTAAAGATGCATAGTGATGAGAATATTGCCAGTTTCTTTTTACGTCTTGATGATGTTGTAAATCGTATGAAAAATATGGGAGAAACAATCACGGAATCTACTTTGGTTGAGAAAATCTTAAGATCACTAACAGAAAAATTTGAATCAAAAGTCTCTGCTCTTGAAGAAAAACAGGACCTTCAAACTCTTACTGTGGTGCAACTTCATGGCATATTGACTGCATATGAAATGAGGAGAGGAGGATCATCTGAAGTCAAAGAAGCTATTTTTAAAGCTTCTACAAAAGGGAAAGAAGTTCAAAAACCAGAAGGATCAGGATATATCTCAGAAGAAGATGAGGCAAACTTTGTAAGACTCCAACTAGGAACTGGAAGATTCAAAGGTAAGCTTCCTTTCAAATGTTTTGATTGTGGAAGAGTTGGTCATTATGCTGCAAAGTGTCCTTATAAAGAAACATCTGCTAAAGGAAAAGAAGTAGCAAGAAGGAATAAGAATCGATCTAGCACAAGGAAAAGCTACTATATTAATGAAGACAGTGATGGGTTATCTGATAGTGAGGAAGAATGTGAACAAGATATTAAACTGCTCATGGCAAAAGAATCTAGAGAAGAAAAGGATACTTTTGTGGATGCTCTGGAAGACAATGATTTTCTTGAAGAAAAAAATCAACTCAAAGTAAGCCTAGAAGAAAAGAACATAATCATAGAGACTCTTGAAAATCAGCTTGAAGCAAAGGAAAAACGCATTGAGGAATTGGAGTGTGAAGTAGTAAGTCTAAGAAAAGATAATGAGAAAGTAAAAACTCTCAATCTTAGATTTGCTAAAGGTTCAGAAACCTTAGATGAGATTATCAAGATACAACGGTCTCCTCTTATAAAAACAGGTCTTGGATATACTGGGGAATCTTCCCAGACTTCAGCACCAAATTATCTTAAAGCAGCCACAGCTGGTTCACTACATTCAGCCACCCAGCAAGGGAACAAAGGATCTTTCCAAGTAAAGCATGATCATATCAATTCAAGGAACACTAACAGGGAGATCTTTCAAAGAAGCTACAACCAACAGGTAAATTCAAATAGAAGATTTCATGATCGTAGAAATTTCTACTTCAATGGACAATGTTTCTCATGTCACAATTTTGGTCATAAAGCTATTCAATGTGTTGCATATAAAACCATCATGACAAGAGAAGCAAGAAAGAAAAGGATGGATATTGAACCAAATAAGAATACCTATAAGAACTTTTCTCCTCTTCAAAATGAAGTTGAATGTGCTTATTGCAATAACTTTGGCCATGAAGAATCTGAATGCAGGAGAAAAGTCCAGCCAAAAGAACATGTTCCTTCAAGCTCCAAAGTGTGGAAAAAGAAGGAAATACCGGTTGAAAATTGTGGCATAGATTTATTTGCAAAAGGTGAAGAAAATAAGTGGTATATTGATAGCGGATGCTCAAAACATATGACAGGTGACAAAAACAAACTTCTTGCATATAATGCTCTAGAAAAAGAAAAGAATGTTACATTTGGAAATGATACACCTGTTGTCATTAAGGGAAAAGGGTCTGTTTTTCTAAAAGAAAAGGTGAAAGCTAATAATGTCATGTATGTGGATGGATTAAGACATAACCTGTTAAGTGTAAGTCAAATGTGTGATCAAGGAACTGAGGTTGTCTTTAGTTCAAAGGAATGTGTGGTACGTGATCTTGATACATGTAAAACAATTATAAAAGGAAAAAGAACTCCAAGCAACCTGTATGTATTGAAGAACTGCAAAGATCAATGTTACTTGAGCAAATCTTCAGAAAATTGGCTATGGCATAGAAGACTGGGGCATCTAAGCTTCTCTCAAATCAACAAAGCAAGCAGACTTCAAGCCGTTCGTGGTCTTCCCAATATTACTCTACCAGAGAGTATCATATGCAAATCCTGCCAATTTGGTAAGCAGACCAGAGTACAATTTAATGCCAAAGAAGGATCATCAAGTAGGCCTCTTGAACTTGTTCATACTGACATTTGTGGACCTATGAGGAAAAAGTCACCACGTGGAGAAGAATACTATATCTTATTTATTAATGATTTCTCTAGAATGTGTTGGATTGGGTTGCTTAAACACAAAGATGAAGCATTTGAGAAATTTCAAATCTTCAAAGCACTGGTTGAAAATGAATTAGATCTAAAAATCAAGTGTCTTAGATCTGATCGAGGAGGATAATATACATCAGATGAATTCCTTGAATTTTGTGAACAACATGGCATAAAAAGACAGTTTTCTGTAGCTGGCACTCCACAACAAAATGGCATAGCAGAAAGAATGAATAGAACAGTTCAAAAAATGGCTAGAGCTATGCTTGATGATTCCGGAACACCTGACACATTTTGGGGAGAAGCAGCACATACAGCGGTAAATATTCTTAACAAGGCACATGTTCGTGTAAATAGTGATAAAACTCCATATGAACTCTGGTATGGTAATCCTCCCACTGTGAAGCATTTTAGAGTTTTTGGAAGCAAATGCTTTATCAAAAATAATGATGAAAAACTTGGTAAGTTTGAACCCAGAGCAGATGAAGGAATACTTCTTGGTTACTCCTCTAGGAGTAGAGCATATAAATGTTACAATAAAATACTTCGGAAGATTGTTGAATGTATTGATGTTGTTATTGATGAGTCTCCTGCAGCTCCAAAAGAAGAAAAACAAACAACAGATGAAGACGATGATGATGTATATCCTTCTACATCAAATAGAAATGATATAGACAATGGACCCAATGAAGAACCCGAAGATGATTTATCTGAAAAAGCTCCATCCAGATATGTTCAAAAGAATCATCCAGAATCTCAAATTTTGGGAGACAAGGGATCAGGTGTACAAACAAGAAGGACTCTTGTGGGATCTTCTAGCTATCTGGAATTTCTATCCACTATTGAACCACACAATGTCAATCAAGCTAGAAAAGATGAATGTTGGATTCAAGCCATGAATGAAGAACTTGATCAAATTGAAAAGAATCACACTTGGGAATTAGTACCAAGACCACATGATAAAAATGACATTGGAACTAAATGGATATTCAAAAACAAGTTAAATGAGAATGGGGATGTTATAAGAAACAAAGCTAGACTTTTTTGCAAAGGGTATACTCAACAAGAAGCTATAGACTTTGAAGAAACTTTTGCTCCTATAGCTAGAATTGAAGCCATAAGAAAGTTTCTTGCCTTTTCAAGCTTCCAACAAATCAAATTTTATCAAATGGATGTTAAGTCTGCATTTCTCAATGGTGATCTAGAAGAAGAAGTTTATATAGAACAACCAGAAGGATTCATTTTGGAAAATGATGGAAATCTTGTTTTTAGACTTAAAAAGGCTCTATATAGTCTCAAACAAGCTCCAAGGGCATGGTATTATCATCTTGACAAATATCTTCATCAACAAGGATTCTCAAAGGGGTCTGCTGATAACAACTTATACACAAAAATTGAAAATGATAAACTATTGATTGTGATTGTATATGTTGATGATATCATTTTTGTAAGTAATGAAGAATCTATGAGTCAGAAATTTGCTTCTGTCATGCAACAAGAATTTGAAATGTCCTTACTTGGGGAACTAACATTCTTTCTTGGCTTGCAAGTGCATCAAACTACAGATGGTATATTCTTATCACAAGCAAAATATCTTAAGCAATTTCTGAAGAAATATGGAATGGAAGAATGAAAACCTGTAAGTACACCAATGATAACCGGATGTAATCTCAGTTCTTATGATGATTCTCCCACGGTGAATCAACCAGAATACAGATCGATGATAGGAATTCTACTTTATCTCACTAGGACTAGACCAGACATTATGCATGCAGTTGGGATTGTTGGACGATTCCAAGCTAATCCAAAAGAGTCTCACCTTCAGGCTGTCAAAAGAATATTCAAATATCTACAAGGAACTCAATATTTTGGACTATGGTATCCAAAGAATGTTGATCTTACTCTTCATGCTTACACTGATGCAGATTGGGCTGGAAATGTTGATGATCAGAAAAGCACTAGTGGTGGTGCATTCTATATGGGGCCCCAGTTAGTATCTTGGTTCAGCAAGAAGCAAAATTATATTGCCTTATCTACAGCAGAAGCAGAATATGTGGCTGTCGCATCTTGTTGCACTCAACTCCTTTGGATGATGCAAACCTTACAAGATTTTCAAATCAAATGTACACCTCCTTTCTCAATTATGTGTGATAATACAAGTGCCATCAGTATCTCAAAGAATCCTGTTATGCATTTGAAGACCAAGCACATTCCCATCAAGTATCACTTCTTACGTGAACAAGTGCTTGAACAAAAGGTGAAGTTGGAGTATGTTCCCTCCAAAGAACAAGTTGTTGATATATTTACCGAACCTCTGCCCAGGGAAGCATTCGAAAACCTCAGACAGAAGCTGGGTGTTGTCTCTGCCTCTCAGAAGATCAGATATGATTAAATTCAGAAGATTAAATTGGATACGCGGGTTTCCTGAAATACAGTCGCGTATACACGCGAGTTTCTACACTAAAAGCCGCGTATGGTTGATTGCTGACAACTTTTGTGGGTCAGCAATTTTCAGCACGAGCTGTGGTGTTGTATGGTATCTCTGGTGATGTTTGAGCTCTCATAGTTCTGTTTCACTCTCTGATATTTGATGAATATGCCTTGATGATCTGTTGATTGAAAGTGTTCAGGCTGCACAAGCTAAGGGGGAGATGAAGGAATAAACTGACTCAAGAACAGATCTACGGTTTCAGGGGGAGCATTAGCTTTGCTGAGTATTATGCATTGTTGGCATTATGATGATTCTGAAATATGATCTCTCTCTCTTGAGGTCTTCTTAGTTTTGGTTATAAAAGTCATATTTGTATTTTGATGAAAAGGTCATGTTGAGACCTATGATGTAAACTTGTAATATTCAGTCATGTAAAGGACTTGTTCAATTTCTGTAAATCCACTTGGTTGGATAGTTGAGTCAAAATGTGTAAACCCACTTGGTTGGGTACTTGAGTCTCATATGTAAATCCACTTGGTTGTATCATTGATGTAAGTATCATTTCTTGGTGATAGGAAAGGTCATAGAGTCATGTACCTCATTAAAAAAAAATATGTTTGAGGATTCGGCATGAATTCAGGGGGAGCATGGTAACTTCAGTACATCAGATCTACAGAGCTCTTCTATCATATCCGCCCTTTGCACTTGATGTCAAAGGCGGAGAGTAACATGGTGTTTTAATAGGGGGTGAATATCATGGTTACAATCAATGTATCTATCTGTTTTCACTATCAAACCCCATCATGGTTGCATGGTTTCCATCAAGTCCAAAGGGGGAGATTGTTGGCAATTTGATGCAGAGTGTTTTCCTTGATGGCAACCCACTTGATGAAGATGATGGCAGCCTACTTGATGAAGTTGTCCTTGATGCTTGATGAGTTTATTAATGATGTAAATTTGATGTTCTACAAGCAGCTCAGAAGTACCAGAGAAAGAAATATCAGTAAGGGCCAGAAAAATGATGAAAAGTGTGTCACAAAGCATACGTGGGTTTGTTTAGGATAATTTGCGTATGCACGCGAAAAAGTACGTGCCAAGTCGCGTATGCCTAATTGCGCTCTAAATTTGTAAAACCAGGGGACTTTACCATGGTATTGGCCCATTGTATTGAGCGCTGGATTGTCTGTTTGATCTCGTCCAGGAATACCATTGGAAGTAATGTGGTTTTGGCTCATGGTATTGTCAAAGGCTAAATTTATTTAAGGAGAAGAAATTCATTGTGCAAAGAGTGTGCAAAAGTCTGAGCTTTAATGAATACTTCACTCTGAAGTATATCTGTATGGAATGGGTAACTGTTTAATGATTGATCTGAATTAATAGTGCACCCATGAAGAAAATGATAAAGAGGGATCTCTAGATCTGAAATGTCTATGTTTCTTCTAGATCTGATGATGGAATGTTTAGATCTATGAACTGGCGAATCTTTGCTAAAGTGAAGGATGAATTCTGAGTTGTTTATCTGATCTGAAGAACTGCATAGTCTTGAAAAGTTACAAATCTATACGTGGGTTTCTTTCATAAAAGGCGCGTATATATGCAGTATCGATGAATGAAAAGCGCGTATCAGCAGTTAGGGTTTGCACAGAGGTATACACTGGTTGGTAAACATGAAAGTGCGTATACACGCTACTTCAGTGAATAAAAGTAGCGTATGATATTTGAATCATTGAATGGTCTGGGATGAGGTTACATCTGCATATCTATTATAAAGTCTGGGTTATCTCTGATATTCTGGTTACAGTGGTCTCACTGTTTTGTTTGAAGCTATGGGCATAGTATGATGGTTGATAAGTGGAGGGTCATGTTGAAGCTTTTTGATCCAGTTTGAAAATTGATGAAACATGGTCTGCAGTGGTGCTTTTAGTAAGGGGGTAGTAGCTCCCTTTCAGTGATAACTGGTAAACGAGAGCAGGGTGTAGTGGCTCCCTTCCAGTAGAGGCTGGTAAACAAGAGTAGGAGGTTGTAGCTCCCTTCCAGGAGAGGCTGGTAAACGAGAGAAGGTTGTAGCCTTCTGCAGGTGGGTGCCTGCGTGCTGGTATGAGTCTGCGACAGTACATGGTTGTAAGATGTTTTCTTTATATAATAAATATTGAAGACTGAGACGACGGCAACAATGGTTTTTTCCCGAATTGGGTTTCCACCTTAAATCCTAGTGTTCATGTGTGTTGATGATGTGTGATGATTTATTCTGTTCTTACTGCACCTGTTTACTGCTTACTTAACATCTGATGAATGAATGAAGCAATGATCTAAGTTAAGAATTAAGTGCATAGTTAGATCTCTGTGCATACACTAGTTTCCTTCTAGTTATCCGCGTGTATACGCGAGTTTTGTTCACTAAAGTAGCGTATGGGTTTAAAAGCAAGAAAAAGTAAATATTTTGATGTCTGCACTAATACTGATTCACCCCCCCCTCTCAGTATTTTTCCCAACAATTGGTATCAAAGCAGGTCCTTCTGGAAAAGCTTAATCGCTAGAAGGAAGATCAAGCAAGATGAGCAATCAAGATGGAAAAACATCTATCAAGCCTCCGCTCTTTAACAGAAGAAATTTAATCTTCTGGAAAATAAGGATGAGATCCTATCTTCAGTCTATGGGAGCAGATATAAGGGCCATTGTTGAATAAGGATATCAATATCCAGCTTCTATACCAACAGATCCAACTGAAAAGAAGGATTATGAATCAAATGAAAAAGCGGTCAATGCTCTAACCGGAAGTCTAACTGAATCAGAATTTGTCAAAGTCATGCAGCTAAATACATCAAAGGAAATATGGGACAAAATCATTCTAAGCTATGAAGGTGATGCAAAGGTAAAAAGTGCAAAACATCAAACTCTCATAATTGAATATGAAAATTTAAAGATGCATAGTGATGAGAGTATTGCCAGTTTCTTTTTACGTCTTGATGATGTTGTAAATCGTATGATAAATCTGGGAGAAACAATAACTGAATCTACTTTGGTTGAGAAAATTGTAAGATCTCTAATGGCGAAATTTGAGTCAAAAGTCTCTGCTCTTGAAGAAAAACAGGATCTTCAAACTCTTACTGTGGTGCAACTTCATGGCATACTGACTGCATATGAAATGATGAGAGGAGGACCATCTGAAGTCAAAGAAGTTATTTTTAAAGCTTCTACAAAAGGGAAAGAAGTTCAAGAAGCAGAAGGATCAGGATATATCTCAGAAGAAGATGAGGCAAATTTTGTTAAGAAACTCCAACTTGGCACAGGATGATTTAGAGGTAAGCTTCCTTTCAAATGTTTTGATTGTGGAAGAGTTGGTCATTATGCTGCAAAGTGTCCTTATAAAGAAACATCTGCTAAAGGGAAGGAAGTAGCAAGAAGGAATAAGAACCGATCTAGCACTAAGAAAAGTTACTATACTCATGAAGACAGTGATGGGTTATCTGATAGTGAGGAAGAATGTGAACAAGATCTT
This sequence comes from Pinus albicaulis, assembly GCA_034641835.2. NCBI lineage: Eukaryota > Viridiplantae > Streptophyta > Pinopsida > Pinales > Pinaceae > Pinus > Pinus albicaulis. Next base: position 10,937 of record JAXQQM020086445.1, on the reverse strand, counting down.
AGACTTCTCATGGCATTTGAATCTAGAGAAGAAAAGGATCCTTTTGTGGATACTCTAGAGGACAATGATTTTCTTGAAGAAAACAATCAACTCAAAATAAGCCTAGAAGAAAATAACATAATCATAGAGACTCTGGAAAATCAGCTTGAAGAAAAAGAAAAACGCATTGAGAAATTAGAATGTGAAGTAGTAAGTCTAAGAAAATATAATGAGAAAGTAAAGAATCAATCTTATATTTTCTAAAGGATCAGAAACCTTAGATGAGATTATCAAGGTACAACGTTCTCCTCTTATAAAGACAGGTCTTGGATATATCGGAGAATCTTCTCAGGCTTCACCACCAAATTATCTAAAAGCAGCTACAGCTGGTTTACTACATTCAGCCACTCAGCAAGGGAATAAAGAATCTTTACAGGTAAAGCATGATCATCTCAATTTAAGGAACACTAACAGGAATACCTTTCAAAGAAGCTCCAACCAACAGGTAAATTCAAATAGAAGATTTCATGATTGCAGAAATTTCTACTTCAATGGACAATGTTTCTCATGTCACAATTTTGGTCATAAAGTTGTTCAATGTGTTGCATATAAAACCATCATGACAAGAGAAGCAAAAAAGAAAAGGATTGATATTGGAACAAAGAAGAATACCTATAACAACTTTTCTCCTCTTCAAAATGAAGTTGAATGTGCTTATTGCAATAACTTTGGCCATGAAGAATCTAAATGCAGGAGCAAAGTCCAGCCAAAAGAACATGTTCCTTCAAGCTCCAAAGTGTGGAAAAAGAAGGAAATACAGGTTGAAAATTGTGGCATAGCTTTATTTGCAGAAGGTGAAGAAAATCAATGGTATATTGATATCAGGTGCTCAAAACATATGACAGGTGAAAAAAACAAACTTCATGCATATAATGCCCTAGAAAAAGAAAAGAATGTTACTTTTGGAAATGATACACCTGTTGTCATTAAGGGAAAAGGGTCTGTTTTTCTAAAAGAAAAGGTGAAAGCTAATAATTTCATGTATGTGGATGGATTAAGACATAACCTGTTAAGTGTAAGTCAAATGTGTGATCAAGGAACTGAAGTTGTCTTTAGTTCAAAAGAATGTGTGGTACGTGATCTTGATACAGGTAAAACAACTATAAAAAGAAAAAGAACTCTGAGCAACCTGTATGTATTGAATAACTGCAAATATCAATGCTACTTCAACAAATCTTCAGAAAATTGTCTATGGCATATAAGGTTGGGGCATCTGAGCTTCTCTCAAATCAACAAATCAAGCAGACTTAAAGCTCTTCGTGGTCTTCCCAATATTACTCTACCCGAAAGTATCATATGTAAATCTTGCCAATTCGGTAAACAGACCAGAGTACAATTTAATGCCAAGGAAGGATCATCAAGTAGGCCTCTTGAACTCATTCATACTGACATATGTGGACCTATGAGGAAAAAGTCAGCACGTGGTGAACAATACTAAATCTTATTTATTGATGATTTCTCTAGAATGTGTTGGATTGGGTTGCTTAAACACAAAGATGAAGCATTTGATAAATTTCAGATCTTCAAAGCACTGGTTGAAAATGAATTAGATCTAAAAATCAAGTGTCTTAGATCTGATCATGGAGGAGAATATACATAAGATGAATTCCTTGAATTCTTTGAACAACATGGCATAAAAAGACAGTTTTCTGTAGCAGACACTCCACAACAAAATGACATAGCAGAAAGAATGAATAGAACAGTTCAAAAAATGGCTAGAGCTATGCTTGATGATTCCGGAACACCAGACACTTTTTGGGGAGAAGCAACACACACAACAAAAAATATTCTTAACAAGGCACATATTCGAGTAAACAGTGATAAAACTCCATATGAACTCTGGTATGGTAATCCTCCCACTGTGAAGCATTTTAGAGTTTTTGGAAGCAGATGCTTTATCAAAAAAAATGATGAAAAACTTGGTAAGTTTGAACCTAGAGCAGATGAGGGAATATTTCTTGGTTACTCCTCTACGAGTAAAGCATATAAATGTTACAATAAAAGACTTCGAAAGATTGTTGAATGTATTGATGTTGTTATTGATGAGTCTCCTACAGCTCCAAAAGAAGAAAAACAAACAACAGATGAAGACGATGATGACATATATCCCTCTACATCAAATAGAAATGATATAGACAGTGGATCCAATGAAGAACCCGAAGATGATTTATCTGAAAAAGCTCCATCCAGATATGTTCAAAAGAATCATCCAGAATCTCAAATTTTGGGAGACAAGGGATCAGGTGTACAAACAAGAAGGACTCTTGTGGGATCTTCTATTTGGCATTTCTATCCATTATTGAACCACACAATCTCAATCAAGCTAGCAAAGATGAATGTTGGATTCAAGCCATGAATGAAGAGCTTGATCAAATTGAAAAGAATCACACTTGGGAATTAGTACCAAGACCACATGATAAAAATGTCATTGGAACTAAATGGATATTCAAAAACAAGTTAAATGAGAATGGGGATGTTATAAGAAACAAAGCTAGACTTGTTTGCAAGGGGTATACTCAACAAGAAGGTATAGACTTTGAAGAAACTTTTGCTCTTGTAGCTAGACTTGAAGCCATAAGAATGTTACTTTCCTTTTCAAGCATCCAACAAATTAAAGTTTATCAAATGGATGTTAAGTCTGCATTTCTCAATGGTGATATGGAAGAAGAAGTTTATATAGAACAACCAGAAGGATTCATTTTGGGAAATGATGAAAATCTTGTTTGTAGACTTAAAAAGGCTCTAAATGGTCTCAAACAAGCTCCAAGGGCATGGTATTATCGTCTTGAAAAATATCTTCATCAACAAGGATTCTCAAAGGGGTCTGCTGATAGCAAATTATACACAAAAATTGAAAATGATAAACTATTGATTGTGATTGTATATGTTGATGATATCATTTTTGGAAGTAATGAAGAATCTATGAGTCAGAAATTTTTCACTAAGAAGAATTCAATGGTCCTGTCATAGAACCAATATTCTTCTTCTTGTCATAAGTGCATCAAACTACAGATGGCATATTCTTATCACAAGCCAAATACCTTAAGAAAATTCTAAAGAAGTATGGCATGGAAGAATGCAAGCCTGTAAGTACACCAATGATAACCGGATGAAATCTCAGTTCTCATGATGATTCTCCCATGGTGAATCAACCATAATATAGATCAATGATAGGAAGTCTACTTTATCTCACCGGGACTAGACCAGACATTATGCATGCTGTTGGTATTGTTGGACGATTCCAAGCTAATCCAAAAGAGTCTCATCTTCAGGCTGTCAAAAGAACATTCAAATATCTAAAAGGAACTCAAGATTTTTAATTATGGGTATCCAAAGTTAACACCACATCTACCTCTTTTCATGCTTACACCGAATTGGGGTCGAAATGTTGATGATCGTAGTGCCACCAGGTAGGCATTCATATGGGGTCTCAGTTAGTATCTTGGTTTAGCAAGAATAATTTTTAAGTTGCTCGTCCATGTCATCGTTGCACATGTGGCTGCCGCATCTTGTTGCACTCAACTCCTTTGGATGATGCAAACCTTACAAGATTTTCAAATCAAATGTACACCTCCTATCTCAATTATGTGTGATAATACAAGTGCCATCAGTATCTCAAAGAATCATGTTATGCATTCAAAGACCAAGCACATTCCCATCAAGTATCACTTCTTACATGAGCAGGTGCTTGAAAAAAAGGTGAAGTTGGAGTATGTTCCCTCCAAAGAACAAGTTGTTGATATATTTACCAAACCTCTACCCAGGGAAGCATTCGAAAACCTCAGACAGAAGCTGGGTGTTGTCCCTACCTCTCAGAAGACCAGATCTGATTAAATTCAGAAGATTAAATTGGATACGTGGGTTTCCTGAAATATAGTCGTGTATATACGCGAGTTTCTACACTGAAAGACACGTATGGTTGATTGCTGACAACTTTTGTGGGTCAGCATTTTTTAGCACAAGCTGTGGTGCTCTATCGTATCTCTGGTGATGTTTCAGCTCTCATAGTTCTGTTTCACTCTCTGATATTTGATGAACATGCCTTGATGATCTGTTGATTGAAAGTGTTCAGGCTGCACAAGCTAAGGGGGAGATGAAGGAATAAACTGACTCAAGAGCATATCTAAGGTTTCAGGGGGAGCATTAGCTTTGCTGAGTATTATGCATTGTTGGCATTATGATGATTCTGAAATATGATCTCTCTCTTGAGGTATTCTTAGTTTTGGTTATAAAAGTCATATTTGTATTTTGATGAAAAGGTCATGTTGAGACCTATGATGTAAACTTGTAATATTCGGTCATGTAAAGGACTTGTTCAATTTCTGTAAATCCACTTGGTTGGATCATTGATGTTAGTATGATTTCTTGGTGATAGGAAAGGTCATAGAGTCATGTACTTCATTAAAAAAAAATATGTTTGAGGATTCAGCATGGATTTAGGGGGAGCATGGTAACTTCAGTACATCAGATCTATATATCTCTTCTATTAGATCCGCCCTTTGCCCTTGATTTCAAAGGCGGAGAGTAACATGCTGTTTGAATAGGGGGAGAATATCATGGTTACAATCTATGTATCTATCTGTTTTGACTATCAAACCCCATCATGGTTGCACGGTTTCCATCAAGTCCAAAGGGGGAGATTGTTGGCAATTTGATGCAGAGTGTTGTCCTTGATGGCAACCCACTTGATGAAGATGATGGCAGCCTACTTGATTAAGTTGTACTTGATGCTTGATGAGTTTATTAATGATGTAAATTTGATGTTCTACAAGCAGCTCCGAAGTACCAGAGACAGAAATATCAGTAAGGGCCAGAACAATGATGAAAAGTGTGTCACAAAGCATACGCGGGTTTGTTTAGGAGAATTTGCATATGCACGCGGAAAAGTACGTGCCAAGTCGCGTATGCCTAATTGCACTCTAAATTTGTAAAACCAGGGGACTTTACCATGGTATTGGCCCATTGTATTGAGCGCTGGATTGTCTATTTGATCTCGTCCAAGAATACCATCGGAACTAATGTGGTTTTGGCTCATGGTATTTCCAAAGGCTAAATCTATTTAAGGAGAAGAAATTCATTGTGCAAAGGGTGTGCAAAAGTCTGAGCTTTAATGAATACTTCACTCTGAAGTATATCTGTATGGAATGGGTAACTGTTTAATGATTGATTTGAATTAATAGTGCACCCATGAAGAAAATGATAAAGAGGGATCTCTAGATCTGAAATGTCTATGTTTCTTCTAGATCTGATGATGGAATGTTTAGATCTATGAACTGGCGAATCTTTGCTGAAGTGAAGGATGAATTTTGAGTTGTTTATCTGATCTGAAGAACTGCACAGTCCTAAAAAGTTACAAATCTATACGCGGGTTCTCTTCATAAAAGGCGCGTATATACGCAGTATCGATGAATGAAAAGCGCGTATGAGCAGTTAGGGTTTGCACAGAGGTATACGCAGGTTGGTAAACATGAAAGCGCGTATACACGCTACTTCGGTGAATAAAAGTAGCGTATGATATTTGAATCATTGAATGGTTTGGGCTGAGGTTACATCTGCATATCTATTCTGAAGTCTGGGTTATCTCTGATATTCTGGTTACAGTGGTCTCATTGTTCTGTTTGAAGCTATGGGCATAGTGTGATGGTTGATAAGTGAAGGGTCGTGTTGAAGCTGTTTGATCCAGTTTGAAAATTGATGAAACGTGGTCTGCAGTGGTGCTGAGGGTTGAAGCTTTCAGTAAGGGGGTAGTAGCTCCCTTTCAGTGAAAACTAGTAAACGAGAGCAGGGGGTAGTGGCTCCCTTCCAAGAGAGGCTGGTAAACGAGATCAGGGGGTTGTAGCTCCCTTCCAGGAGAGGCTGGTAAACGAGAGAAGGTTGTAGCCTTCTGCATGTGGGTGCCTGCGTGCTGGTATGAGTCTGCGTCAGTACATGGTTGTAAGATGTTTTCTTTATATAATAAATATTGAAGACTGAGACGACGGGAGCGGTGATTTTCTCTCGAATTGGGTTTCCACCTTAAATCTTGGTGTTCATGTGTGTTGATGATGTGTGATGATTTATTTTGTTCTTACTGCACCTGTTTACTGCTTACTTAACATCTGATGAATGAATGAAGCAATGATCTAAGTTAAGAATTAAGTGCATAATTAGATCTCTGTGCATACGCTAGTTTCCTTCTGGTTATCCGCGTGTATACGCAAGTTTTTTTCAGTAAAGTAGCATATGGGTTTAAAAGAAAGAAAAATTAAATAGTTTGTTGTCTGCACTAATACTGATTCACCCCCCCCCCCCCCCCCCCTCTCAGTATTTTTCCCAACACATTTTGCGGAATTATTTACTTGAAAGTGGTGTATGAATTTTTTATTTTTTATGTGTCTTAAGTTCATTTTTTCTTGCTGAAATTTAACATGTATATCAGCAAAATAATTCAGAAAATAAAGCATTTAAATACAACAACAAACTTAATCTAGGAGTTCACCCGAAATCTCGTGGGCTACATCTCCTTTGAGCTTGGTCATCTTGACTTGGCTCTTGGGATTATGGTATGTTTTTTTTAAAGTAAATAATTAACTCCAATGAATAAAAAAATGATCCAAAGGACTTAAAATACTATCAATATCCCTCTAATGGCTGTCCAAATTCTGCAAATAGCTTTAGGCTCTTGTTGACACGATTCCTTCTTTCGGTGCACTAAGCTACTATGAGCTTCTAAATGGCACAAACTCCCTCAAAATTATGTTTCTTTCACTGAACCCACTACTTATGTATCCAACACACATCATACACCAAATATCGACTGATAAATTGCTCAAATCAAGCATTGCATCCCCAAACTAGGCTATCCTCCATGGTTTGCCCAGGGCTGCCCAAAACTTCACATCAGCTTCTCGAGATATATAAGTTCTTGAAATGTTCTGAAACCACTTTAATTGGTTCCAAAATGTCTGAAACATTCAAGATATACTTTTCATTCATAAAAAATGGCCTTCGACTACTCCGGTTTCGCCTCAATCACCTATCGGCACCCCTTGGCACTGGGGTCAATGAAAACTTCTTTGCTAATTTTTCGACCCCTAGAAGTCTTAAACACCTCTGAAACCTCTTTCATTAGATTCATAATGATGTTTTCAGTTAATAATGACAACTGGTTCACTACATATGGTCTGAAGCAGCTCTGGTTATGCCCTGCATTGTTGCTGGAAAAAGTTGGCACTAATGGCCCCTGAAACTTTACTGGAGCTTTTTGGCCTTCAAAAATTCTCTAAATACTCTACAAATCATTTCATCAGATTCAAAACATCTGAATTATCCAATTTATACTATTGGAACCCTGGAAAAGGACACTAGCTTCCCTGGCTAGGTCTCAAACTGATTTGGCCTCATGGTGGCCCTAATGGCCCCTTAATCTTCCTCGAAGAAAAAAGTGCTGAAGATGACCTCAGTTCGACCTGAAACCTGTTACAAACTTCTCATAAGGTCGAAGAGACCCAAAATTGACTAAAATTTCATCCAATTTGGTCGAATATTGAGAAATTTATGGCAAAAACAAATTTTTGCCCAGTGTCCCCCAAAAACCTCCACTAAATGTGGAGTAACTGCTAGATAAAAACTAAATTTGGTTAAATCCGCCATCTTTGGCGTGCTTCTCTAGAATTTTCGAAATTTCAACTGTGGCATTAAAGGTTAGGCAGGGTGGCATGTGACCACCCCTGCACTAACCGCCAGGTTAAATGCCAACTTGAACCACCGCATTAAAAATGTTGGCATAAAAAGTTTAAGTGTGGTCACATGACGGTTTATAGACCGTTTATCCCAAGGTTAAAGGCCTTTAGGCCATGGTTCTCAGCTCCCCGGTCATGTGGGGTTGGTGTTGTCGGGGCTAGCCCTTAACTTTTTTTGCCCAATCATTTTTCAAACCATAAATAAAACGTGTGCCCATTACATGTTAAGAAATACAATTGCGCCTGGTTGGTCGAGCCGCATGGCTGGCAGCGGGGAGACGGCTATTCAAAACCTGCCGACTTACAAAAATTTTATAATGTCGTTTATCTTCTGGCCTAGGGCCATGTGGTGACCTCCGAGCCTGCCATGTGGCAACCCGCGATTGGCCACAAACTTATAAAGTCAAACCAACATCAAATCATCAAATACCACTTGTCGATAAATGATTAGCCCGAATGGAATATTCTAGGGAATATTCCTTAGAATATTCTTTCTTTTAATTTTTCCAAAAATTGAAAGTCAAACTTGGTCAACTGAAAAATGGAGTTTACTGGACGATTTCAAACCTCAATAACTTTTGCATACGACATCAGTTTTGAGAACCATTCATGGCGCCAGAACCGCAGTGACGAGACCTTTCCAATCATTTAGGTTGCAACCACTTTTGAGGACTTTCATTTTTGAGAAATTTGCATAACTTGGACATGATCTCTTGATCACACCTCCCAAATGAGAAGCTTTTGGACCCCAAAAGCTCTCTAGACTACTGAAACTGATCTGTACAGCAAATGAGAGTACTATACCCTCTTCTCTTTAGCCTCCAAACACTTTCCTTGCATGGCTAGTCACTTTGAACCACAACTAGAAAGCAATTCACACTTCCCTTCCTTGATGCGCTTGTCCTCCTGTCAAGATTTGTCTTTCTTGCACTCACTCAGAAAATTTATGGCGAGAAATTTGCAGAAGGAAATTGTACATCGCTACCTTGATCAATGATTCAAGGTGGCTCAAACAAACGAGAGATTACAGCATAAAATACATGCATACAACCGAAATTTTCATATGTACAAAATGAGTATGTCTTACTATGTTAAGAAGTCCATCCACTTCTTACCAAGCCACTTCCATGGTGAATTTCGCTGCTGCAACTCTTCTTCATGTGAAACTTCTGTTTTCACATCAATATTGGAATCCTTGGTTCCACCTTGGCCAATCTTTCTGTCCTCTTGCTGCATGTCCTTAGGACGAATAGTTGGATGCAAAGTCCAACAATAGGAGACAACATGTCCCCTCTTTTGGAAAAATGTGAAAATATTATGCCCAGTGTCCCCCAAAAACCTTCACTAAATGTGGAGTAACTGCTAGATAAAAACCATATTTGGTTAAATCCGCCATCTTTGGCGCACTTCTCCATAATTGTCGAAACTACAACTATGGCATTAAAGGTTAGGCAGGGTGGCATGTGACTACCCCCGCACTAACCGTCGGGTTAAATGCCAACTTGAACCGCTGCATTAAAAATGTTGGCATAAAAAGTTTAAGTGTGGTCACATCGCGGTTTATAGACCGTTTATCCCACGGTTAAAGGCCTTTAGGCCATGGTTCTCATATCCCAGTCATGTGGCGTTGGTGTTTCTGGGCTAGCCCTTAAATTTTTCCGCCCAATCGTTTTTCAAACCATAAATAAAATGTGTGCCCATCACATGTTAAGAAATACAATTGAGCCCGAATGGTCGGGTCGCATGGCTGGCAGCAGGGAGATCGCGGTTCAAAACATGCTGACTTACAAAAATTTTATAATGTCATTTATCCTCTGGCCTGGTGCCACGTGACGGCCTTCAAGCCTACCACATGGCAGCCCGCAATTGGCCACAAACTTATAAATTCAAACCAACACCAAATCATCAAATGCCACTTGTCGATAAATGATTAGCCCGAATGGAATATTCCAGGGAATATTTTGGGGAATATTTTGAGGAATATTCATGGAATATTCCTTAGAATATTCTTTTTTTAATTTTTCCAAAAATTGAAATTCAAACTCGGTCAACTGAAAAATGGAGTTTATTGGACGATTTCAAACCTCAATAATTTTTGCATACAACCTCAGTTTTGAGAACCACTCACAGCGCCAGAATCTCAGCGACGAGACCTTTCTGGTCATTCAAATTTCAACCACTTTTGAGAACTTTCATTTTTGAGAAATTTGCATAACTTGGACATGATATCTTGATCACCTGTCATTCCCACATTTCATACATATCTCTTTGTCTGCATATTCTCCTTTATATAGAATACAATCATTCATACATGCATGATATGATATGTACTCAACACCCAACATTTTCAGCAACGGTTTTGCATCTTCACAACTACCAAGAAAGAATTTATCACTTGGAAGAACCTTATCTTTGAATAACCTGTAGTTGGTGGGAAATATAAATGTACAATCTCAATATTTAACATTCATAAAATCAACCATTTTTAATGTTGATTGTGTGAAAATATTTAATCTAAAAATATAAGGGACTTGATCATGGTGAACTACCTCAATAATTCTGAGAAACATGCATTAGACATGCCAAAATTTACTTTCAATTTGCATAGTGACATTTTTGTGCCCAACTGGGTAGACTTTGATTGGCGGTCAGTTCCAAAGACAGGGGTGGTGGAAGTAGCTTTTGGGCTTTCGAATAATGTATAAGTGATATGAGAAACATCCTCTAGCTCATCATTCTGGCATGCATCTAACAACATTTCCTCCATGGAAGTTGTATCCCAGAATTAATCATCCATACAAACCTTTATTTGATTGCCTCCAGTGTCAAGTTGTGATGAATAACTACTATTTTTGTAGTAATTCCTAATTGGTGAATCTAGACGTAGTGAGAATTAAATACGTGATTGATTCAACCATTCTTTGTGTGCTTCCTCTCTAATTTTTTCTTAATGCAGCCTTATCTCGATTTGACATTATAGTGGGGTGCTTTGGAAGATGGTATGTGGGCCGCCCATCATCACTATAATCCTAATTTCAAAATACATTGGACATTAGTACATCAATGATATTAGTAAGCACATTTCAATTGGTTTGTTGAAATTACATTATACCAAACAACTATTACCATACTTGACCCAAGATTGTGGCTGGAAGATACCATGTTCCAATTCATAGG